>OX155966.1:5779795-5987806 GCA_944548615.1 Micropterix aruncella
AAATGTTTCTGGTCCACCAGGACCCCAGATAAGTAACTTTTCATGAATCTAATTTTATATATTATTGAAAATAATTTAAAAAAATTTACACACTTAAAATATCAATATATATATATATATATATATATATATATATATATATATATATATATATATATATATATATATATATATATATATATATATATATATATATATATATATATATATATATATATATATATATATATATATATATATATATATATATATATATATATATATATATATATATATATATATATATAATTGATCAATAAGATGATTATAAAGTAAATAATTATAAAAGCCACTTACATCGTGACGAAGGATTCCCTTGATCGGATTCGGTAATGTTTTAGGTGTTAACGAGAATGATGAATGCCTCTCACTTGCGGAAAGAGGAGTAGGTTTAAGTTGGGCCCATTTTACAACTAGTAACGCTCACCGTTCATCCAATTATCTCAAAAATTAAGCTACAATCCTTCTTTATACGTAAACTCACTCAATTTCCTATTATTTCAAGGGAAATAACTTGAAATAATATTATTTTATTATTCATTATTCAAGTTATTTCAAGGTTATTTCCTTTGAAATAATAGGAAATTGAGTGAGGTATATACAATCTTTATTATAAACTCCTCTGCCAGAAATTAAGATTGAAGTTTCTTCTTTCATTTCATTGAGCATATGGAGGTTTTTTTATTTTTATTTCTATTTAATGGCTCGTTGATAACAAACTCAGCCAATTATATCATATTTTAAATGTTGGTGTCATTCGAAATTTGAATTATTTCGTAATAATGTTAGGGAAATAACTTGAAATAATATTATTTTATTATTCATTATTCAAGTTATTTCAAGGTTATTTCCTTTGAAATAATAGGAAATTGAGTGAGTTATATACAATCTTTATTATAAACTCCTCTGCCAGAAATTAAGATTGAAGTTTCTTCTTTCATTTCATTCAGCATATCGAGGGTGATCTGGCAATAAGTCCTATATCGAAAACGCCAACTTTACAGGAGAGACTAAAATGTGTTTAATAAATAATGTATCGGTCACATGATTATATAAAAAAATACGTAAATGTTTATTTTCACTATGTTTATTGTTTATTTTGACAAAATATGACAATTGTTTCTAGTTTTGTTATAATGCAACATAGGACAAAATCACACATAAAAAACACAAATATAGGACATTTTACTAGTGACAAATTGTAATATCTAATCAAAACTGCAAAGGGTAGTTTAACATAGGATATTTTACAATTTACAATTTGTATTATCTTAAATCATAACACATTTTTTTTATTACAAAAAGGAATCATAGGACATTTTGAAATACACTTAATCCTTAAAAACTAGTTCAATAGTGGAAAATTTAGCTCTTAAAAAAGGATATATTCACACCCTCTTTTTACATAATGTGTGGAAGGGCATCATAAAAATTATGACAATCAGCAGGAATTACGGTTTTCAATTCTTGTAAGTCTTCCCATTTTGACTTTGTTATTTTACATCTTGCCCTGTGTAGTGGAGGATAATGCTCGCCAGGTGGCATTTGTTTAGCCCTAATGGGTAGATCGATCCAATCCAATGTATGACCGAGTTTAACTTTTATTATTCCAGAAGGGTAATATAAAATGGCTTTTATGTTTAACACCGTCGGATCATTAACCTTTTTTCCTGGGCGGATTGAGGAATACCTTAGCGACTTGGAGTAGTCCTTAAAAAAGTTGAACTCGCATTAGGGCCCCATATGGACGTGGATTTATTCTGGCCTCTTTTGTCACGCTTACATAGTCGCTAGGTAATTTTATTTCTCGATTTTTCAGTTTTCTCTCTATACAGGCATGTACGGTCTACCTCCATCTGAGTATGACCAACTTCCAAATATTTGTGAGTAATTTGTACATGGTGTTTAATACTGAAGTTAAGAAGGGCATTACTCAAGACATTATTTCGATTTTGTGGTGCACATCCATCAGAGAAAACGATAATCGGTTTTTTTTCTTCAGTTAAGCAGTACCTCTTTAAATAATCAAGTAAACATGATGCATAAGTAGAAGCTACCAGCTGGTTGTTCTGATCTTCTGAGAACCAGTAGCACATAGCGTCTTTAGTTGCTACATTGTACACGGTATAATTGTGGCAAGCTAATTTGGTCTTAAAATAGAATGCGTTAGCAAAGGTAAATGGGGCCAATTTTACAGCTTCTACGTCCACTTGAAGACAGATTTGAGCACCAGTCATGGCTATGGCTTTGTCTTTTTCTTTTTCAGTCCTAGCATCATCTTTGTTTTTAGCGTGTTGTTTCCATTCATCTTCCGTTATATTTCCGATTCTATATCTGCTTCAAGTATTACATTGGTCTTTTTTATTAGGATATACAGATATGTTTTGTTTCTCAAGACTTTCCGTAAATTTCTTTCTTCCGAGTGGTCCATTACCATGGTCTTTACATTTTAGTCAATTCAATCAGAAAATAAGTTATTAATCGTGTAATTGATGATTATTTTGAAGCACCCATATCAAAAAAGATGGTAGGGTTGTTTAAATTATATACCTGAGGACAATATTCTTTTCCTGAAAATATGTTAGCATTCTCAAAGCATGTTTCTGATGGATGAACATAGCCGCATTCACCTAGATTATGCTGAATATTTTTCTCATTGCTCGACTCTTCCTTTTCAACAGTCAGTTCAATCAACTTCTTGAGCCGTTCTAGCCGTTAAAGATTGCTATACTCCTTGTTTTGAGTAGCTGAAGGAACGACATTTTTTAATCTTCTCCGATATTACAGACAATCTGCAAATAAACAAGGTAAACTAATTAAAAATAATGATAGACAAAAAGTCCTATCTTTCAAACCAACTTTTTTAAGTGATGAAGTAATGCATATATCAAATTATCCTATCTGTTGCAATGATTTCTACAGATTTTATTAACAAGTAAATAATGGTAAGTAATTCCAAATAAACTTACCTTCACAGATGGCATGTGGGGTTTATCTTCAAAACTAAACCAAATGACAAGTGATACACTAAATACTTTAGGTGAAAAGCTTGTTGTAGAAAAGAATGGAATAATTTTAGGTTAATCTGTCAAAACACAATACAGAAATGACACATAGGACCGTTTGCAGCACAAGACTGACAGTGTTGTCAATAGGACTTTCTGAATTTAGCGTTTTTCGAAGTGTTCCGTGTATATATTGGTAAGTAAGTTTTATTTGTATTGCGGCAACAATAACATAGGACATATTGCCATTAAAATCCCAAAACACCAAAAAATTAGATAGGACTTATTGCCAGATCACCCTCGATATGGAGGTTTTTTTATTTTTATTTCTATTTAATGGCTCGTTGATAACAAACTCAGCCAATTATATCATATTTTAAATGTTGGTGGCATTCGAAATTTGAATTATTTCGTAATGTCACTTTCATTTAGAAAACGGCTTTGCCGAAGTGATCAATAGTTTAATTTTTTATTTTTTCGCTTAATTCGTCTCAATTAAAGGAATTTTGTGTTGCATAAGGATAAGCCCTATTTATGAGATATATGGATGAATAGTGATCGTTAGTCGACTGCAAAAGGACCTTTAAACTTACATTGCACCGTCGAAAGTCGTGCACATCCGTAAGTACATATATCTCATTCAAACATAAGCATTTCCCAATACAAGCTGGGATTTCCTTCGCTACTTTTTAAGTAGCTTTTACTAATTTTATTTTAAATAAAAACATCATCCTATATATATATATATATATATATATATATATATATATATATATATATATATATATATATATATATATATATATATATATATATATATATATATATATATATATACACATACCTACACATATATATACATAAGCAAATAATACACGAGATTTGATATTAGTTAGTAATACATAATTTAATAAAACAGCTTAAATTATTAGCGATAGCAATTGAGACTCAGCATACAATGGACCCCTTTCAAGCAGGTACTTCTTTATAAGTATTTTGAATGGGAAGTTCGTTTGTTTTTTGTTTTTTTTTTATTGTCCATTTAACCGGCCGGACGTCAACAATGCCTATAGGCATTTTGCATCGTTTGACAGATCCGCACGGAGCAGTTTTGGACGGCCCATATATATATATTATACAAATATATAATACACATGACTAAGAAAATTAATTACTAGGTAACAAGAGGGATTCATGGAAAACGATATTGTTAGTATTTATTTACAAAATCGACCAAAAAGTTGCAGCGCAGTTTTTAGCGCGCGGATGGGATCTGACCTGTTAAGTGTCAAGTGTTGCAATAGGGCAGGGCTATTGCCTAGTGGTAATATTAGCCGGCCTAACTATATTATACTCGTGCGACTGACTATGCCCGACACCGAGTATGATATGGCACATAAAATAAAACGGTTGTTTCACCCCAAGACTTTCCCGGCAAGTAGCCAAGGTCTGATTTCATCTGAATATTAATTTCATATAAAAATCTATGAGTCCTCTCTCGGTCGGCGGACGAACCCAGTTGGATTTCGTTCCATCTGTTGGCCGCGCTACCCGAGGCTTTAATATTTTTTTAAAACGTATGGCGGATTTTAAATATTATTAGTGTAGCTTGTATACAAGATCAACCAATATCTCACAACGTGAGTTCGGCCCAACAAGGGATCTGAGAACCAAATTTCAAGTCTCTGTGTCCAATATTTCGAGATTGTGCCCCCGGTGGACCGATTCCAACCTTTTCAACTCTTGCCACGATTCCAAATGATGCCTGCATCCCAAATTTTAGCTCATTGGCTCATTGTGGTTGAAATCTGTCCACCGAGGCGCACTAGTTAGAGATTGGCGCACTAGTCAAAATTATATGGTGAATTTTTGTTGGAATATCTCGTATAAAACCTGCACAAATATTTTTTAAATTTTGCCACACAAACGTATGGGGAAATCAAATGTTTGAATTTGCTTCATTGCGTTGTGGTGCTCGTTCGAATTTCAAATGTTTAGCGGAGAATTTTTGGAGACGTGCGCTTGCAATTTGCGATTTTTTAGTTGAATGTTTTGAAGTCCTTGGGTAATTGCCGGAAAAGTCTTGAGGTAACACAATCGATTTTCACAATCTCTATGAGAAATGTCATAGAGATGAATACGACTAGTGTCGAAATATTCTCAATCATATAATTTCTTCTAAAATAAGTTACTAACATCCATTTCTGTTACAGAAACCATCCTCCTATACGTATTACATCCAAGGGCATACAGTAATTCGGCTGCAATAACTAAGAACATCATAGGTTATCAATTGCGGAAACAGGTGCCGCTGCCCTAAGTATTTAAAGAGGACATTAACTATCGTTTAAATGTTTCTGGTCCACCAGGACCCCAGATAAGTAACTTTTCATGAATCTAATTTTATATATTATTGAAAATAATTTAAAAAAATTTACACACTTAAAATATCAATATATATATATATATATATATATATATATATATATATATATATATATATATATATATATATATATATATATATATATATATATATATATATATATATATATATATATATATATATATATATATATAATTGATCAATAAGATGATTATAAAGTAAATAATTATAAAAGCCACTTACATCGTGACGAAGGATTCCCTTGATCGGATTCGGTAATGTTTTAGGTGTTAACGAGAATGATGAATGCCTCTCACTTGCGGAAAGAGGAGTAGGTTTAAGTTGGGCCCATTTTACAACTAGTAACGCTCACCGTTCATCCAATTATCTCAAAAATTAAGCTACAATCCTTCTTTATACGTAAACTCACTCAATTTCCTATTATTTCAAGGGAAATAACTTGAAATAATATTATTTTATTATTCATTATTCAAGTTATTTCAAGGTTATTTCCTTTGAAATAATAGGAAATTGAGTGAGGTATATACAATCTTTATTATAAACTCCTCTGCCAGAAATTAAGATTGAAGTTTCTTCTTTCATTTCATTGAGCATATGGAGGTTTTTTTATTTTTATTTCTATTTAATGGCTCGTTGATAACAAACTCAGCCAATTATATCATATTTTAAATGTTGGTGTCATTCGAAATTTGAATTATTTCGTAATAATGTTAGGGAAATAACTTGAAATAATATTATTTTATTATTCATTATTCAAGTTATTTCAAGGTTATTTCCTTTGAAATAATAGGAAATTGAGTGAGTTATATACAATCTTTATTATAAACTCCTCTGCCAGAAATTAAGATTGAAGTTTCTTCTTTCATTTCATTCAGCATATCGAGGGTGATCTGGCAATAAGTCCTATATCGAAAACGCCAACTTTACAGGAGAGACTAAAATGTGTTTAATAAATAATGTATCGGTCACATGATTATATAAAAAAATACGTAAATGTTTATTTTCACTATGTTTATTGTTTATTTTGACAAAATATGACAATTGTTTCTAGTTTTGTTATAATGCAACATAGGACAAAATCACACATAAAAAACACAAATATAGGACATTTTACTAGTGACAAATTGTAATATCTAATCAAAACTGCAAAGGGTAGTTTAACATAGGATATTTTACAATTTACAATTTGTATTATCTTAAATCATAACACATTTTTTTTATTACAAAAAGGA
Source organism: Micropterix aruncella (assembly GCA_944548615.1). Taxonomy (NCBI): domain Eukaryota; kingdom Metazoa; phylum Arthropoda; class Insecta; order Lepidoptera; family Micropterigidae; genus Micropterix; species Micropterix aruncella. Next base: position 5,786,479 of record OX155966.1, read on the forward strand.
ATCATAGGACATTTTGAAATACACTTAATCCTTAAAAACTAGTTCAATAGTGGAAAATTTAGCTCTTAAAAAAGGATATATTCACACCCTCTTTTTACATAATGTGTGGAAGGGCATCATAAAAATTATGACAATCAGCAGGAATTACGGTTTTCAATTCTTGTAAGTCTTCCCATTTTGACTTTGTTATTTTACATCTTGCCCTGTGTAGTGGAGGATAATGCTCGCCAGGTGGCATTTGTTTAGCCCTAATGGGTAGATCGATCCAATCCAATGTATGACCGAGTTTAACTTTTATTATTCCAGAAGGGTAATATAAAATGGCTTTTATGTTTAACACCGTCGGATCATTAACCTTTTTTCCTGGGCGGATTGAGGAATACCTTAGCGACTTGGAGTAGTCCTTAAAAAAGTTGAACTCGCATTAGGGCCCCATATGGACGTGGATTTATTCTGGCCTCTTTTGTCACGCTTACATAGTCGCTAGGTAATTTTATTTCTCGATTTTTCAGTTTTCTCTCTATACAGGCATGTACGGTCTACCTCCATCTGAGTATGACCAACTTCCAAATATTTGTGAGTAATTTGTACATGGTGTTTAATACTGAAGTTAAGAAGGGCATTACTCAAGACATTATTTCGATTTTGTGGTGCACATCCATCAGAGAAAACGATAATCGGTTTTTTTTCTTCAGTTAAGCAGTACCTCTTTAAATAATCAAGTAAACATGATGCATAAGTAGAAGCTACCAGCTGGTTGTTCTGATCTTCTGAGAACCAGTAGCACATAGCGTCTTTAGTTGCTACATTGTACACGGTATAATTGTGGCAAGCTAATTTGGTCTTAAAATAGAATGCGTTAGCAAAGGTAAATGGGGCCAATTTTACAGCTTCTACGTCCACTTGAAGACAGATTTGAGCACCAGTCATGGCTATGGCTTTGTCTTTTTCTTTTTCAGTCCTAGCATCATCTTTGTTTTTAGCGTGTTGTTTCCATTCATCTTCCGTTATATTTCCGATTCTATATCTGCTTCAAGTATTACATTGGTCTTTTTTATTAGGATATACAGATATGTTTTGTTTCTCAAGACTTTCCGTAAATTTCTTTCTTCCGAGTGGTCCATTACCATGGTCTTTACATTTTAGTCAATTCAATCAGAAAATAAGTTATTAATCGTGTAATTGATGATTATTTTGAAGCACCCATATCAAAAAAGATGGTAGGGTTGTTTAAATTATATACCTGAGGACAATATTCTTTTCCTGAAAATATGTTAGCATTCTCAAAGCATGTTTCTGATGGATGAACATAGCCGCATTCACCTAGATTATGCTGAATATTTTTCTCATTGCTCGACTCTTCCTTTTCAACAGTCAGTTCAATCAACTTCTTGAGCCGTTCTAGCCGTTAAAGATTGCTATACTCCTTGTTTTGAGTAGCTGAAGGAACGACATTTTTTAATCTTCTCCGATATTACAGACAATCTGCAAATAAACAAGGTAAACTAATTAAAAATAATGATAGACAAAAAGTCCTATCTTTCAAACCAACTTTTTTAAGTGATGAAGTAATGCATATATCAAATTATCCTATCTGTTGCAATGATTTCTACAGATTTTATTAACAAGTAAATAATGGTAAGTAATTCCAAATAAACTTACCTTCACAGATGGCATGTGGGGTTTATCTTCAAAACTAAACCAAATGACAAGTGATACACTAAATACTTTAGGTGAAAAGCTTGTTGTAGAAAAGAATGGAATAATTTTAGGTTAATCTGTCAAAACACAATACAGAAATGACACATAGGACCGTTTGCAGCACAAGACTGACAGTGTTGTCAATAGGACTTTCTGAATTTAGCGTTTTTCGAAGTGTTCCGTGTATATATTGGTAAGTAAGTTTTATTTGTATTGCGGCAACAATAACATAGGACATATTGCCATTAAAATCCCAAAACACCAAAAAATTAGATAGGACTTATTGCCAGATCACCCTCGATATGGAGGTTTTTTTATTTTTATTTCTATTTAATGGCTCGTTGATAACAAACTCAGCCAATTATATCATATTTTAAATGTTGGTGGCATTCGAAATTTGAATTATTTCGTAATGTCACTTTCATTTAGAAAACGGCTTTGCCGAAGTGATCAATAGTTTAATTTTTTATTTTTTCGCTTAATTCGTCTCAATTAAAGGAATTTTGTGTTGCATAAGGATAAGCCCTATTTATGAGATATATGGATGAATAGTGATCGTTAGTCGACTGCAAAAGGACCTTTAAACTTACATTGCACCGTCGAAAGTCGTGCACATCCGTAAGTACATATATCTCATTCAAACATAAGCATTTCCCAATACAAGCTGGGATTTCCTTCGCTACTTTTTAAGTAGCTTTTACTAATTTTATTTTAAATAAAAACATCATCCTATATATATATATATATATATATATATATATATATATATATATATATATATATATATATATATATATATATATATATATATATATATATATATATATATATATACACATACCTACACATATATATACATAAGCAAATAATACACGAGATTTGATATTAGTTAGTAATACATAATTTAATAAAACAGCTTAAATTATTAGCGATAGCAATTGAGACTCAGCATACAATGGACCCCTTTCAAGCAGGTACTTCTTTATAAGTATTTTGAATGGGAAGTTCGTTTGTTTTTTGTTTTTTTTTTATTGTCCATTTAACCGGCCGGACGTCAACAATGCCTATAGGCATTTTGCATCGTTTGACAGATCCGCACGGAGCAGTTTTGGACGGCCCATATATATATATTATACAAATATATAATACACATGACTAAGAAAATTAATTACTAGGTAACAAGAGGGATTCATGGAAAACGATATTGTTAGTATTTATTTACAAAATCGACCAAAAAGTTGCAGCGCAGTTTTTAGCGCGCGGATGGGATCTGACCTGTTAAGTGTCAAGTGTTGCAATAGGGCAGGGCTATTGCCTAGTGGTAATATTAGCCGGCCTAACTATATTATACTCGTGCGACTGACTATGCCCGACACCGAGTATGATATGGCACATAAAATAAAACGGTTGTTTCACCCCAAGACTTTCCCGGCAAGTAGCCAAGGTCTGATTTCATCTGAATATTAATTTCATATAAAAATCTATGAGTCCTCTCTCGGTCGGCGGACGAACCCAGTTGGATTTCGTTCCATCTGTTGGCCGCGCTACCCGAGGCTTTAATATTTTTTTAAAACGTATGGCGGATTTTAAATATTATTAGTGTAGCTTGTATACAAGATCAACCAATATCTCACAACGTGAGTTCGGCCCAACAAGGGATCTGAGAACCAAATTTCAAGTCTCTGTGTCCAATATTTCGAGATTGTGCCCCCGGTGGACCGATTCCAACCTTTTCAACTCTTGCCACGATTCCAAATGATGCCTGCATCCCAAATTTTAGCTCATTGGCTCATTGTGGTTGAAATCTGTCCACCGAGGCGCACTAGTTAGAGATTGGCGCACTAGTCAAAATTATATGGTGAATTTTTGTTGGAATATCTCGTATAAAACCTGCACAAATATTTTTTAAATTTTGCCACACAAACGTATGGGGAAATCAAATGTTTGAATTTGCTTCATTGCGTTGTGGTGCTCGTTCGAATTTCAAATGTTTAGCGGAGAATTTTTGGAGACGTGCGCTTGCAATTTGCGATTTTTTAGTTGAATGTTTTGAAGTCCTTGGGTAATTGCCGGAAAAGTCTTGAGGTAACACAATCGATTTTTCAAGAAGATAAGAGTTGATCCTACCTGTTGTAAACTTGAAGGCAAAGAGATCAATGGGCGTGCTGCCTGCACTGCGACTGATCTCCCGAATAGAGTCGACGAATTTTGGGGCCAACGATACATTATTGTTTTAACGCAGTAGAAGGTCATGAGCGAACAAAAATGAAAGGTTTTGATAATAGTGTAGCTGCTTTCTCTGGACGAGACGGAGAAGCAAAGTAAGGATTTGCAACGTTCTATACAGTCTTTGACAGAGAGCAATTCAAGGTTTCATGTATACTAAAAAAACTGTTTGGTCTTAGTCTGTAAAGCGTTTTATTACAAGTATACCAAAAAATAGTTTTCGCCAAGTTTTGGGATCAAATACTCCATCGTAAGGAATATTTAAACAGACGGCGAATCGGATATTAATACAATGGAAAAGCGCATTTATATAGAAAGCTTTAACTAGCACGTATAATTCAATATTTTGTTAAATTATTGGATCATGCGAGAAGAAGATTAACGTCTCTTTTCAGAGTGTTATTTTTACTGGGAATCTCGCGCGCAATTTTTAAAATGATTTCAAATGGTAAGATAAATGAATAGAGAATGTTTTTAAGTCTTTACCTATGCGATGGCCGTTTTTGGCCCTTTTTAATTTGAATAATTAACACCATGTTTTATTGGTTTGATCACGATCGATTTGAAGCGATTGTATTGATCGCTTCTGCTCTGGTAATTTCTACCTCAAATATGAGATTCTTAGACGACAGGAGAATAAGGTTGATCATGATGAATTTAGGATAGGAGTGGGAGCAGATACTTCGTAATTTATGACTTACGACTTACGACTGTGCAGTGAAAAACTATATTGAGTCATTTAAGTAAAATCGGCATTTGTCTAAGTAAAGAAGCTTGGAATGTGGGTAACTGTGGTATGAGATATATGATATATATGCTTGTATTACATTACTTTAGCTACAACAAAATTAAGGGATTCTGAGTCTGATTGCCACTTACGATGAACAATGAATCTTGTATGATAACAGAAGATGCATATGGCTAACGTCCGAAACTTAAGATCAGTCGGGAGAAGCTCATTGTGACGAAGTCTGGTAGTCATGTGCCTCCATTTGGTAGTTATGTAGTGCCACCACCTGGTAGTCATGTGGTAATATTAAACCTTGTTGTGGTTTGGAACTGCAGTAAACGTAAATGTATATTATTAAGAATCGCAAACATTAATGGCGAAGCTCGCGATTAAATAACCAAGCCAGGTCTAGCCAGGACTTTGTCGATTTTTTGTCGCGCGGCAAAATACCCCGAATACCCCGAATAAAGTTATTCAGTTTTTTCCATGCCTTAAAAAGTTTGTTTCTTTGCGCGTACGAGGTCTTACATACAAAGTGACGATATATGTCTTATCTTCGTTTCCAAATAAATTATTAGCAAATACTTGCCTCAACGCTTCTACGCCTGCTACGCGAACGGAAAACTTGCCGCGCCGAATTTCCATTTCGGTCAACTTATTACGAGTGCGACCCTGATAATTTAATTTGCATAAAGCGACCCTTTTATAACTCATTTGACAATTTGATTGGCTTATCAGGGCGCGGTGGGCGGATCGGCCCGATTCGAAACGCGTTTGAATTTCCACCGGGTCCCCGCAGGGTTGTGAAAATGATAAGTGAAGAGTATCGTATCCAAATCCTATTTATATTACGAAATATTCTTGTATATGCCCAAAATTTCTTTTTAATATTATGATGATATAACAGTGGCTATCAATCTTTTTGGGGTCATTAGTTTTATTTATAAATAGTTTATTTACGACTGTCAATACAAGAAACAGACAAAAACAAAAAAAAACAAAAAATGAAAATGAAGATAGACAAAGATTATGCAATGCAATTACAATTGCTGTAAATCAGAAGTATCCTCAACGTATATCTTAACTTAATTACAAGACTTATCTATTATTGGTACAGGACATCACTATTCAATACATTTTTTATTATATAATCAATATTAAATAAATAAAAAATAGGCTATCGAAAAATTTATACAAAAGCAAAATAATAAAAATCAAATAATCACGATAAAATTTAAAAATAATTTAAAACACCGATTTAGTAATCAAATTAACAAGTATTTTTTTAAAAACATAAAAAAAATATTTAAAAAATCTACAATTCTTAGGACTGTCACACATACAGGACCCTTCATTTTTTTGTTTGAAATAAAAAACACTCATAGGGTTAACCTCAATTAGGCAAAAAACGGCACATGACCATTACTGCGCATTTCCTCGAATAAGTCTGAAATATAATAATATACCAGATTTGCAGAAATGTATTGCTTATTATTTAGGCACGTATAATAGCTATTTCATCCTTAAGGGGGCATTTATTGGGGCCTAATGCTGGCATTTTATTTAAACTTCATTTACACAGAAAATATGCATCCTACATTTTGAAAAAAAAACAACGCAATGTTAAAGAGTGGCTATAGACCCAATCTACATGTCCAATACAATATTGTATTCGCAGCTAAAAAATATCAATATTGGTAAATTCACAAAATGAAAGGGGAATTCAAGATTTGAATGAGTTACCAATATAATTTATCGATTTCGAAGCATACGAAGTCTTTTAGAGGTCTTTTTTCATAAATTTTATTTTTAAGAAGTTTTATAACTAATGATCAATGAATTTCTGTTTTAGAAGTTCTTGCGACTTGCACCTATACCATAAATAAAAGCAGGCATTTCTAAGGACCTCATATGCTTTCTCCGGTTAATAATTATTATTTTTGCCGACACTTCGATAATTTAGCCATAATTTGATTTCCCTTTGCAGTCTTTATTCAACGCATGCTTATGTCTCAATAATATTATTATCCATTGGTATTTATTTATATGTATATCAAGTGAAAGGGTTTGATCCACTCTTTTTACAGTCTTTATAGTAATTTTTTTTATTTATTTATTAAGGAATTAACTACTATAAAACATTAATTTTGCTTACAAAAATAACAGGAACCGAATGGCAAAACATTAACCTTTTGATTATTTAATTCTGTCACCCAACTGGAATTAGCACTATTATTCTAGGGTGGACAGGACTCTAATATTACAATCAATTATGTAAAAGTTTAACTAAAATTATAATAACACTAAATTGCCCTAAAATGTGGCTCTCAAAAAAAAAAAAAAATATTTTAAGATAATAAGTCAGTTTTAGATATTTTCTTATCTTAATTACGAAAATAATTAAAAAACTAAAGTCTATATTTATTATTTGAGTCGATGTTACTCGGAAATGGCATTCCTAACTTACAAAGTCACTGGCCGTATTGTTACTATTTGATGACACTTGATATTTAGGCTTGCATCTACAACCGAAATGAATTTCTACGGTTTTCGTGGCATTTAATACTAACTAGTTGCCAGCATTCTTCTTTCATGCCGGTTATCATCATTTTATGTAAACATCTCGCCTACGTTGAATCAAAGTTCAAATGTTCAAAGTTCATTATTGTTTCATTATTTGTAGGTTTATAATATTTTAAATGCACATAGAGCATACAATAATTTATGGTAATTAAAAGAAAAAGTTTATTTATACATGTATAATCTAGAACTATACCACTTGTTAGAAACATATAGAAATAACTTTTTACAGATTAGTAGGTACATCATGTTATATTTTGTATGGAGAGTGCATAGCAGCAATGACAACAATTATCACTTTATAGAAAAATCATATATTTTTTTTATTATATCACCAATACTCAAAAATCATATCAAATACTTAAAATACAAAAAAAAAATGGTTGTGTCACCCCAGCACTTTCCCTGCAAGTAGCCAAGGATTGTTTCATTTAAATACTATTACGCTTCCCACCCCCCTCCTCCCGATAGCGAATGTGTTTTCGTCCGAAGCTTTATATCTCCCTAGTACTTAGGTAACTTTTTAAGCACTCTAGATAGAGCGGCATACCTTAACAAACACATGTACAACCTCAAGCTCCGAGACACAAAAATGTGCAGGTTCTGCCAAGGGGCAGAGGAAACTGCCCTGCACCTCATATGCGAGTGTGGCCCGCTGATGCGTAAAAGATACACCCACTTGGGTGGTCATTACCTCCAACCTGAGGAGGTAAAACAATCTGGCGCCAAAAGCCTGTTGCGGTTCTTAAATGACACAAGGCTTAGCGCAGAACTATAGTAGGTGGCGAACACAATATATCAGCAATGGTCGCAGTGTTACAAGGCTCATAAAGACCTTAAAAAGCCCCACACAACAAAATAATAAAAAAAGCGGGATAGGAATGCACTGAAGAAGTAGAATATCATAAAAAGAAGAATATTTTTATCCAGAACTTCATACATTTTGAGTATTTGGGTATCTATTAAGGCACTCCAGATAAGGCGGGATAGGGACCCACGTAAGAAGAAGAATATCGGAAAAAGAAGAATATTTTAGTCCGAAACTTTATGCATCCTGAGTTTTTGGTCTATTATCTTCGATGTTAAAGCACTTTAAATAAGACGGGATAGGAACCCACGGAAAAAGAAAAATATCGGAAAAAGAAGAATATCGAAGAAGAAAAATATTTTTGTTCGAGACTACAACTTGAGTAGGTACTTGGGTTCTCTCTAATCTATTAAAGCACTTTAGAAGGCGGGGATAGGAGCCTTGGGAAGAATATTGTAAGAAGAAGAATATTTTCGTCCGAAACGATATATCCCCCCCCCCCCGTTAATCCCATTTCTCCTCAACCCTGCCCCTAACGGACACCTCCCTCTACCCCACCCTCAACCCCCACCCGTCTTAACCCCCAAACACCTCCACCCTGCAACGTTCCCTCTTTCCTCCTGACCTCCCCTCCCCTCTCAACACCACCCCTTCCAAAACCCCTTTTGCATTCTAAGCACTTTGATATTTATAGCACTCTAGATAAGGCGGCATAGGAAGCCACGAAAGAAGAAGAATATCGGAAGAAAAAGAATATTGTCGTCTGGAACTTTACAGGTCCTGAGTACTTGGTCTATTTTTCTAAGTTAAAGCAACCTAGATAAGGCGGGATAGGAACCTACAGAAGAAGAAGAATATTTTGGAGCCCTATCAACCCCCTCCCCCCTTGACAGTAAATCTCGTATTTTTGTAGCATTTTCGTGGTATTTTAATGTCTGTTTCCAATATGGTTCATTTCTTGGCTAGCCTCGGGCCTCTCGACGTTATTATTTTATTAAAATGTATGTCGTTTTATTTTGTGGTGTCTATGTAAGAGATATTTCGATGAAGCGTTTCGGCGCTATCGTGGAGGAATACACACAGATACACGGAAATGCGTCCACAATACTTTCCTTGCCAAAAAGTAAAAATTAAATACAACCATTAACCGATCACATATCGCTACGTACACTGATCGATCACAGCAAAGAATAATACAACCATTAATCTTAAACAAAGATTAATGGTTGATTTCAACATTCTTTCAAAGAAGAAAGATCTTTGTTTACTGGGGCAATCTAAAACATAAGCGATCTTTAAAGTAAACCATTATGCTATATTGGACTCGATTGCGTTTCTTCGTGAACTAAAATCGGAAATTAGTTCGTATGAACGAGACACAGCAGTACGTCAGAGCGGAATGTGACATAAACGGTTGTCACTTTTACAGTTTAAAACTACCCACTGAAGATAAAGCAGCTAAATCTAACACCGCACGAAATGATTTCAAACGAAGAAAGTCTTTAAACATTTTTTTGATTTGTAGGGCAGTACTTAAAAAAGCGTGTTTTTTTAAGTTTTTTAAGTTTTTCTTTTATTGTGGAATCAACACGTCTACGATGAATTAGTAGGTACTGGACAAGCCTCATGTATTCTTACGTCTTATTCGTCCCTAATCCTAAATAAATATTTTCCAATAGGTATATTTTATCCCTGTTATAATAAATAAGTACCTACAAAAAGTCATCGCTCGGACCATCTGCGCATTCGACGGTCCAGTTTTCAAATTTACGCGCTGCTGATAGTATCGCACGTGGTGAAATACTCATCTATCCGGGATAGAAAAAAAAATACATAAAAATAAATTGCGGATGTACCGTGCATTTTCGGGAGTTGTTTCAACGGGATCAGCACCAGCGTCTGGGTAGCTACCCATCAGCGAAGCGGTTTTTTAAGGTACTCCTTTTCTTAATCCTGGATCTATTTCCACTGTGGCTGCTCAGCGCCCACCACACCTTAATTAAATACAGTCCACTGCTTAACGTTCAGGATATCGAACAGGTACGATTTTATCATGATCGTATGTCGTCTCCAATCATAGCGACGGCCCGTCGCCGATGAGCCCCCGCTCGTTGGAATGGAAATTTGGGGCGCGGGCGAGTATCCCGGCCGGGCACGTTCCCTTCGTTATCACCGCTTCATTATCATCGGACCGATTTTTGAATACCGAACGTGTGACTTGAAATAACGGTCGGGCCGAATGGAAAATGCCACAAAACTACGTTAATGGTCAGCGGTGGCGCGCAATTAATTACGATTGCCCTTCCGTTCTGATTTTATGTGTGATTAAAGGGGAGTTTATCAATGGTCGGGAGATTCTGATATAATTCTTTCATTACAGCGGTGGCCGGTAGAAATTTCTGATGCGACAAAATACCTTGAAAACCCTAATGAAACTAATAATGCACGAGCAATGGTTGAGCTTACAACGGATAGATCATGAATCACCGCTGAATATACGGCAGGTAGAGATCGCGTAAGTGACTTCGAACCCGTTTCCAGTCGAAAGGTTGGAAGTATCCTGATGGTTAATTCCAGACAGAGATATCCTTCTAAAGCTGGTAGTCGGAGGGCAGGCTGCCCGCTGAGTACCTTTCCCGGTGCCTCGCCGTAAGGCGTTGGCCTCTGAAGGGCATGTTGGCATAGATTTGTATTCGTCTCTAAATCTTCTACGCTCACCTCACGGGAGATAGAACGATCATTACTGTTAAAACTTTCTGAGGCGACAAGTTCGGCCTTTGTAGTTGACACCTCTAAGATCATGTTTGTTCCTTGGTTCCTAATGGTTCCTCGCAGTGTGGGTGGTGATAGACCATTTTTATTTTATATAACCTGCCCAACTCACGGTTAAACTCCCGGTTAAACTCCCAAATTGAATTACTGCTAACATCAGGTAGAGGTGGCGCATCGACTTTAGACCTTTGCCAGGTGGGAGGTCGGAGAAATCTTGACAAATCTGGTAGTTATGGGCTGAGGCTTGCCGCTTTGGCCACTTCTTAGTGCCACGCGGTAAAGCGTTTGTTTCTTACGGGCGAGTTGGCGTAGCTAGACAGTGGACTGTTTCTTCCCCAAATCTCTACGTTCGCCCCACGGTTGTGAGAATGATAAATATTGTTAAACCTTCCTGGGGTGGCGGGATCGCCCATTGTATGTGACAACTCCATAGATTATACAAAACACTTACCTGTTTGTCGATGCCTGTGGTTTCCATGTGACGCCATCGCGTGTATCGCATCGGTGTAGACGCATAGTTTGTGTACAATTTTTATTTATATATTAAAACAAACAACATTACAGTATACACCAATTCGTTGAGATATACATAAATATAAAAGGCATTAAATATGCAAGCTGAAGCATTAAAAATAGTTAAAGTAACAAAATTATTTAAAAAACAATAACAAAACAATCGATCTTATTCTAGCATAAACAGGTAGTGCAATGCCCATACCTTGAAGAGATGTGGGCTCGCAGTAAAAATATCCAGCTGTGACGGTGTCGAACATAGCGCATTTATATGTCGCAAGGCATGCGTTAGGAGACTCCGTCGACTTAAGTTGGCACACGAGGACGGCTCCGCAAATAGAGTGTGTGACCGGAGTCGAATGTAGTTATCCGGAAAAAGAGACAAATCTTGGCTAGCATGTTAGGATCATCAACTTTGCCCAGACCAGCTTAAAAACGTAGGCCATGGTGAGCATTTCTCTACGCAATTTAAGGGAATTATAGCCCACCATGCCTAGTAAAAAGTAGGGTATAAGTAGGGATAATAACCATATTCTTGAAATATACAAATCGTAAAAAAACATTTTAGATTTTTTTCCAGTATGTGGATTCCATATAACTGAATTTGATTCCAATCTACTTCTCACAATTGAATTATACAATTTGTGCATAACCCAGAAATTGTGAAAATGCTTTACGTTCCGAATTACGAAACCCAGTAATTTAAAAGAGGACTTAAATAAATCAGTGATGTGCTCCTTGAACGTAAGCTGACAATCAAAGAGATCCTAGATCCTTCACCTTCGCAACTCTAGTAAGCACATCGCCAGCGATGGAGTAATCATATATCAGAGGTGCGGTCGATCTAGTGTATGTCATCACTGAACATTTCGAGACATTGAATGAGAGATTTTTATTCTGGCTCCAAGACCAAACGGCGTCAATATCCCGCTGAAAAAGCTGGCAGGCCACAGCAGTTCCAGTGGACATGTACAATTTAATATCGTCGGCGAACATTACACATTGTGCAGACACGATTACTTTACTCAGATCGTTAACAAAGAGATTGAACAGCAGAGGCCCGAGGTTTGATCCCTGACTCACGCCAGAGCAGGTTTGGTACACCTTAGAATCAAAAAGGCCAAGTTTCACATACTGCTGCCTATCTCTCAAGTAATCAGCAAAAAAATCTGCAGATTACTTGAGAATCCCGTAGCAGCGAGTACTTTGAGTAAGGCATCTTGTCCACTCTGTCGAAAGCCTTTCTGAAGTCTAGGTACACCACATCTACCTGGCTTCCCGTCCTAGTGTTCAGCTCATTTGCCACAAAATAAGAAAAGACGGAAAGGTTGGTAGTCGTGGACCGACTGAGATGAAACCCGTGCTGGGCGTCCGACAGTCTTCTACACACTTGGGTGTATATATCCCGGTGGAGTATGGTCTCGAATAGTTTAGGGAAGACTTTTCCCTTCCATTATCCACTTTTCCCTTGTCGCCACTTTTGTGAATGGGTGCAACTCTAGAAATCTTCCACACACCGGGGTATGTGGCAGTATTTAAAGACTTGTTAAAATAATGGGTGAGAGGCCTTATAAAATAATCGGCACACGCTTTGACAATGTACGGTGGAACTTCATCGGGGCCAATAGTACGCAAAGACTTATTTTTTTCGATGCAAAATTGAATATCTTTGTGCGATATTATGCGGATACTCACGCAGGAACGGTAAGCATCGCGCGGCTCTATGCCGGATTCAACGCGAGCGGCATTTAGCTAAGGTAGCAGCGTTTGAATAAAAACAGACGAGAAATAATCCGCAAAGGCGTCAGCGGCATTGGCACCAGAGTATTCAGCTTCATCGTATGTTACTTTCAGGGGCACTCCAGAGGTCGCGCGCTGACTACGAATATACTCCCTGAATCGAGAACTGTACTCTGTAATAGAATCCACAATACAGCGAATATAATTATTATAGGCCGTTTTAATACTATGTTTGAGTAGTGTACCGCTGAAACGCGTTTAGCTGGGTCGGTAATTCTCTGATGTTGCTGTAAAGAGCTCGCCCAGCATTACTTTGACCTAAAGTGAGATAAATGCCAGTCAGAGGTAACATCGCATAGAAGAGAATGCAATAAGCCTAAAAGTCCAGTGCCAAGCAAATGTGAGAGCTACGGCAGCATTAACAAGATAACGAGAAAACAGCGCAAGAGTAGTACTTGCTAATCTATAAAAACGGAGAAACGTGGACTATAAAAGCGATATATTGTAGGTACAAAGCATTCTTTGTTAGAAGAGCGAAGGGTGTGACTTTAGCCGAACCCATTTCCATTTGAACTACATGAACATTTGACTGTATCAGTAAGTTTTTTTTACATTTTTTTTTCAAAATTTATAATATTAGACAAAACCATAAAATATATTTTAATTATCAAATTAAAAGAACATTGGTTTAATCGCAATAATCTTTCTGAAAAAATGCTTTTTTAAAAAAAGTATTCTTAAGTTGCTAGGAAAATAATGGTCCAATAAATTATAATTTATGATGACCTACAATAGAAATACACAGTGTTATGTGATTTAATATTTAATATCAAATAACATTTTGTTTGTTTACGTGGTAGGTGGTTATTTTTTTTTCAAATAGCTTAGCTTGTAAAATATTGATGGAAATATATTGTAAAAGTATGGGGTTATAGATAACATATGGATTAATGAACAAAACATAAAAAAAATGGAAAATATGGAAATAACCTTTATTTTCCGTCTCTGAATTATGATCGCTGAGAAAATAAAATGTTCGATCGTTAAATTAGAAAATAAAAATATGTAATTAGATATACTTATACGATATTAATTATACACCATAGGAAATCACAAATACGATATGTTGGATTTTTAAAAAATAATAATTTTAAGAAGAAGAAGAAAATCGTAGTTTTGACCAAATGCAAGGTTCAAGCTTAATTTGTCTGTGCTAAATTAGAAAAATGCTTTACGTAGGATCGTGTATATTTATAACTTTATAGTATTTCTATTTTTGGGAACTTTGAGACGCTTTGTAGAATTGTTAAACTTCATTACGGCTGTATTATTTTAACAGGAGCAAGACGATCGAGAATACGCACATTTTCCCTATATTTTTACACCACTGCCTAACAAAAATGGAGTGTAATATGTTTAGGGTTCATCTATGTATATTTTCCATTTCTTTATTTCACCGTAACTTCTAAACGCTCTAACCGATTTAAAAGTAGATTGTATTGTTAGAATCCTTATGTAGTTGTCTAAATGTCCAAATGTCAATGAATGTACTTAATGTATCGTGTTTATTGTTAAATGAAAAATCTGATTTAGTACACTCCGGAAATATACCTATATCTATATGGATAAATACATAAACCACAAATTTTTCTTAAAAAAAAACGTTAATAAAATATTATAAATTCAATAGTTCATTTTCTGTAACGGCAGTCGAGTTTTTTTTAATATTTTTAATATATTTACCTATTATATTTCGTAAATAGCTTTTACGCTGTTACTTAACAATACATACGGTAAAATTCTCATTTTCCGCAAGACTTGTTGGCACACTTTTACACTGTTAAAGATCTACGACATAGGTAAATGCACTGGCATGTATGCCTTTTAATTTGACCCTTGAGTTGGCTCCATTTTCAATAATTCTTTGCAATTACAAGCCTTTGCAGGTGATATTGATATCATTGCATGTCCTCCGAAAGCTTTCAAAAAAGTTTTTAAATAGCAATGGACAGGACAATAATTTTTAATATTGGAAAAGCAATTAAAAAATAATTGAAAACCAATTTAACAGCGTAAATTGGGGCATACGACGTTTCGGCATTAAATCGACCCCTGGGGGTCCACTTTGGGAATTAGTTGAACTAGTGAACTAGTTGAATGAACGAAGATTCTCGACGAATTAAACACTCACAAAGAGTAGTAGCGCTGATGATGATGTTGAAGTTGGATATTGCTTTGGCGACATCGATTTAACCGCTCTCTTGATTTTACTACCTTTACCCTATCCCTGGCTCTTCCACTGCCGTATGTAACCGATCGCGGTGGACCTCTCTGTGTGGGTGGCAGGGCGATCGCGGGGCATCGCCATGGCGGTCGCCCTCATAAAATCCCCGGTAATAAAAATGACATGGTATCTAATTGGCTTCTAACATTCGATAACATCGCCTTTATGGGCGACCTTTTCCACGTTTATACCCGTCCATATATATTTAAAAGGACGGCAGTCGGGGACGAACACATAAATTCCAACGCCACCGGTAGCCCGGCGCATGGCGATTTACCGCACTAATATCTACGGCACTCCGTAACGACCGCTGCCGTGCCCATCAATAGACTGGGGAATAGGCACATCAAAATTTCTTTGCTAAATCAACATCATTTGCACAGTTCAGAGATGAAGCGTTAGTCTAATTTTAAATCACAAAAGGTACCTAGTGGATACCTCTTCCCATTAGAAAGTATCTACACGGATTTCCATGAGCTTGATATCTGAGAAGAATATATACGTTAAATCTTAATATGTTATCATAGGAACGACATAATAGACTATAATGAATCAAGCAAACGTCACAAGACAGCGCAACCAACGAATAATGACCAAACTGAACATGACTCCATAGAGCGATACATATCTATAACCAAAAATGTACAGTATACTGATTTACTACAGACAGAACTAATTAATATATACTGACTAACTTATACACTTAGGGCCCTACCTCACCGGGACGCCACTGTGACGTCGCTGGCGACGCAGGCTTGGCTACTTCTGGCTACCGGAGGTCGCCAGATAGCGTGGCTAGTGGCTACTGTCAGTCACCCAGTCAGTTCGTTTACTTCTTTTTACCAAGAATGGACGTGGAAGAGATCGCACTTATTTATTATGTACGTCGCAGAAAGATTAAAAAGAAGAAACTTAAGAAGCTGTGGGTCTGTTGGTATTTCGTTCCAAAGTTACTTGGAGATGAGACCGCAAGTCATTTCCATAAATGGTCATCTAAGTACTGAACGCAGCACTGTTTATGGTGTACCCCAAGGCAGCGTACTGGGACCACTTCTATTCCTCATATATATCAATGACCTGTGCAATATTCGATTAGACGGCAGAATAATAACATTCGCCGATGACACAGTTTTATTAGCCGAGGCAGATACATGGCATCAAGTAATCAATAAATCACAAAACAACATAAATTTGGTTAAAAATTGGCTTGACAATAACCTCCTTACTCTTAATTCCTCTAAAACGAAATATATCAACTTCAGTCTACGACACATCGACACAAGTTTACACTTACTAACAATTCATAAACCCACATGTGTAGTAGGGGGTGTGCCTTGCCTGTGCCTTAAACTTGAGAAAGTGAACGACATGAAGTATTTAGGAATCATTATTGATTCAAATCTAAGTTGGTCAAATCAAGTAATGTCTATTACTGACAGAAGCAGGAAACTAGTTTATGTTTTTTGTGATCTTCGAAATATTTTACCAAAAAAAATTATTAGAATGGTATATATGGCCCTATGCCAAAGTTTGTGGATTTACGGCATAACTGCCTGGGGAACATGCACCAAAAAACTACTTGACACAGTACAGAAGGTTCAAAAGCTTCTGCTTCGCATTATTCACAAGAAGCCCAGGCGATACAAATCGGAGCTACTGTTTACTGAAGCTAAAGTCCTAAATATCCAACAACTTTTTGTGAAGAATATACTGCTTAATTTCCATAGAAACAAACACCTAAAACCTAGAAGCCAGCAAACGCGTAATACAAGAAATGCAGAAAAACAAAACTATCTAATTCCACATGTTAAAACGACGTTTGCTCAACGACAAATTTATTTTCTGGGACCTAAAATTTATAATTGTATTGATGAAAAGATTAAAAACATAAAGATAATAAGTACGTTTAAACAGAAAATCAATTCCTGGATATTAGAGTTGGGCCCATCAAAATTAAACGACGAATTACTGAACATTGCTGTTTGAAAGGTTATGTATGTATTTTATGTATGTTTGTATATATATATGTATGTGTATGTGTATGTATATATGTATATATATATATATATATATATATATATATATATATATATATATATATATATATATATATATATATATATATATATATATATATATATATATATATATATATATATATATATATATATATATATATATATATATATATATATATATATATATATATATATATATATATATATATATATATATATATATATATATATATATATATATATATATATATATATATATATATATATATATATATATATATATATATATATATATATATATATATATATATATATATATATATATATATATATATATATATATATATATATATATATATATATATATATATATATATATATATATATATATATATATATATATATATATATGTATATATATATCATATGTATGTTTATGTTATTATATTATATTATATGTATGTTTATATATTTATGTATGTTTGTATATATTTATAGATATTATAGCTAGTAAATATTTTGTTTAGTTATATGTAGTTACCTGATATGACGTGCTTATCATTGTCATTATACCTATTGTAATTAGCTCATCTAGATACAGGCCTTAGTTGACCTAGTTAGATGAGTTTTAGGCAGGTGCCAAACACGATGTGACGGTTTCTCTGAACTGTTTATGTTTGATTCTTGAACTTGTTTGGTATAATTAGTCGTAACCATTGCAATAAGTACTTATAAATAAATAAAAAATATCGAGTCAACAAAAGAATTAGATTCTAGAAATCCATAACCGCAAACACACTTAATATTACACGCGCCAACCGACATTGAATTTTATATAATTTCGGCAATTAATGCAGACACAGCCGATGACTAATATCATTTATCCTGATCGATTCAATCGGTCATACTCACTTCCCCCACGCCTACGGCATTGCATCATTTAGCACCGTATAAAAGCACATACATTCGATCGATTATTTATCATCCTCTGGCGACCCTTCGCCACGCATAGAACACGCGATCAACATCTTCTGGCAGTCAGCCACTCTGGTTGACCATTCTTTAAGTCTCTCGCCGCGCCCCTCACTTCGGCCACGCAACTGCGACATCACCTTCAAGCACACATTACCTACACATACTCGAAGCGTTACAACTGGCAAGCATCAAATACCTTCTGCAATAAACTACTTCAACTTCAACCAGAACGACTTTTACTACGGAGAAAACCCATTGATGACACCACACCCTCACGTACGAGCAATTGGAGTCTAGTGAGGGGTGGTCCCTCACAGGGCCATCCTTTCATATCAGATCGAAGCCGAAGTGGTTGGAAGCCAATGGACAGGTGGCAGTAGCGCCGCGCCGCGCCGCGGCGCGGCGCTACTGCCACCTGTCCATCGACCCCGTCTTTTCAATCTAATGACACGCGCCATGTTTGTCCCTTTCGCACGATGGGTGCTTGCGAGCGGCTTTGATTTTTTTAAATCGTATTTTCCTGCCCAAAATAATCGTCTTCACTTATTCTGTCGTTTCTGTTACTATCTCGTTTTTTTTGCTAAATATCGGAAATGATTCGTGAGATAATACAGAAAAATCGAGATTATTGGACTTTTTTTTTCGGGTATTACAATTTTAATTACGGGATATCATTTTGCACAAAAAAACGAATGAAAATCATGTGCATTTTTTTTTATTAGGCATTTGTGCAAATGTGAATCACGAATTTTCGAAACATTTTTTGGAGAGCCAGAGTAAACTTCATCCTTTTCAATTATTGTGGTTAAATCTTACCTGCCGCCGCTCCAAAACTGGTAAAAGTTTATAGCAATCCTGTTTCACGCGCCGGGTACCACCGAGCTATCTCACTCGCACTCTAGTGACTCCGCAAATAGTGGCTATGGCGAATATCGGCTAGCGATTATTGGACATTCTCACGACGAATAGTTTAATTATTCGCAAAAACTATTCGATCATCAAAGACGAGGCTGGCCAGGCTGGCTATAAAAAAAGCACTGTAGACTGGACACCAGTCGTGCAGAAAAAAAACATTTTTTTGCAAAATAATCTGCCCATTCTTAACTTAAAATGTTATTATTAATTTCACATCTCCCGATTGGCGTTCAACGCTGCTTTACTCGCATTAGATGAATCTAATATTTCGTTTCGTATATTAATTGGTTTGATTTCCTTATTCTTCCTATTTTTTGTTATAGTTTTGTTTATATAATTTAATTTCTTGTTCGCTCTTTCTTTTATTTGTTTTATAAAGAATTCGTAGCTGTTTTGATGACTTTATTTATTCTTTTCCTTAGCATTTTTTTTGTGTTTGCTTCGGAAGTTTTCAGTGGAAAAAGGAAATTATTAAATATGGTGGAATTTAAATATTATTAGTGACGCTTGCGATGCGATCCACGCAACGCAAACGTCGCCGCTTTTAAGGGTCTATTTGATTAATATATGGTGGACTTCAAATATTATTTGTGTTATTTGTACTTGTATATGAGATATTCCAACCAGAATTTCACAAAGTGACTTCGGCTCCACAAAGCATCAAGTCTCTAATTGCAATTTTTCGAGATTCACGTATGACTAGCGCGCCTTCTGGTGGATCGATGTAAACCACAATCTGGTCAACTCTTACCATGATCAAATGATGCCTGCATGCCAAATTTAATCTCAATCGGATGAAGCGTTTGGGCACTATCGTGGAGGAATACACACACACAGTCACAGACACATAGACTCACAGCCAAACTTCAGCCTGAAAGTTGTCCTTATCATCTCAGGGGGTGTCAAAATGGATATTTCATCTTAATCTGATTTTTTTCCCAGGTTCACAATACTTTCCTTAGTGCCGGAAAAATAAAAACACAAATCAGATAAGTAGATCCATTGTTTTAATAATTGTCTTCCTCTTCGAAATGTCATCAATATTGATGGCAGGCTGACTCGCGCCGACGCACATAGCAATAAAACCAAAAATACGTTACACGTGATGAAAGAAGTATTCAATTTGGTGACGACGTATCAATCCATTCGAGTTTACTCGAGGGTTTAATTTAATGTGGCTGTTATATAAAGTGCCTGGAATATCTGAAATACAAACGAAGAAATCGTATGGAATCACGATGCTTTACATGACCAGTATCGAGAACTGGAGCGACACTCGCCTGAATTAACTGAATCAACTTACTTTCATATATTTTTACTTTCCTGACGACCTATCGGAAAGGAAAGTATTGTGATCGCGCTAAAAAAAAATTTTGAGATGAAGATGGGAATATATATTTTGAGACTCCCTGAGACGATTGAGACTATTTCCAGACCGATCTCTGTCTGTATGTATGTCTGTATGTCTGTATGTCTGTATGTCTGTATGTATGTATTCTTCCACGATAGCGCCCAGACGCTTAATCGGATTGAGCTGAAATTTGGTATATAAGCTTCTGTTAACCGTCGGAGGAACCCATTAGTTTTTGGAGTCCCTACGCCCTACGGTTGTGGTACCTCCCATACAAATTTGGGGTTCCCGGCGAAAAAATTGTTTCCGCGATAGCGCCCAGACGCTTAATCTGTCTAAGTTAAAATTTGGCATAGAAGCTTCTGTTAACCATCGGAAGAACCTATTAGTTTTTGGGGTACTTACGACCAACGTTTGGGGTACCTGCCATACAAATTTGGGGAACCTTGATTACATATTGTCCCCGCTTTCAAAATTTCTTTCTCCAATCGATAGGTATGGTCAGTGTGAATAGTCCAGTTGACCAATAGACCTACGGTTGGGGAAAATTAGGGGTACTAGAGTAAAAAATGTCGCTGTTTTTTCGCACCTCCCCGGATACTAGTCAGGAAAGTCTTGGGGTGACACAACAGATTTTTTAAACATTGTGGCTGATACTCATCCATTAGTTGGGGACTCGACCCTCTAAAAAACTATCGTCCGACCAGCGCGCAAGGTAAACCAATCCTCTTCGAACTCTGTAGGGGCTTAGTAACAACGCAAAGAATAATAAATTACAATGCATAATTCTGAGTATAACATACCCTACGATTTTATTTCACACAGTAATGAGTAATACACAGTGGAATTTAAATTGCGCACAAAACTTTAAGGGGTGATTCTACCCGTAAAATAGATTACAAAAATATATATTTGTATTTTTTATTCCATAAAAAATCAAAAATTCAAATAAAATAATAAAGTATAGTAGGTACATCCATACTTTATTAATTTATTTAATTTATTTTTTGATTTTTTAATCGTTTTTTTGTGATCTATTTAACAGGTAGAATCACCCTTTAAAGTTTCGTTCGCAATTTAAATTCCACGGTGTATAATTCAAAGAATATTCAATTAGCGTCTTTCAGATTGAGTAATATATTATTGACGCATGTTAACCCCACTATCTGGATATTTCACACGGTTTACGAGTATAAATAGAGCTCAACTTAATTAATTAATATACTTCAATTACTTCGATCGCTTCTATCATATCGTCTCTACTGGTAAGTCGTCTCTCCAAATTAACTTGTAACTGTAATTAAATGGTTTAAATATTATTTATTTATTTATTTATTTAAGAATTAATTACTATGAAACATTGATTAGTTTATAAAAATAACAGGAACCGAATGGCAAAACCTTAACCTTTTGCTTATTTGTTTCTGTCACCCAACTGGGACTAGCCCGTTCTAGGGTGGACAGGAAAATTATTAATATTGTGTTTTATCTACTCTCTGATCACGTCGAGGTATCAAGAGAACTCTATAAGTACTCTGGTCGTCGTACATACATTGCATCGGTCAACAGACAAATACTTATATTGGTGACCCCGAAGTGATAAATTTGAAAGCAGAATGATATGTCGGAATTCGGTCATTAACCTAGCAAGTAAAAAAATACATTTTGACTGAGGAAATAAATAATTGACTCTATGTCATTAAAAATAATATTATTCTATTTTATGCGTTGTTCTTTAAAATATGTAAGTATATTGAATTTAATTAATATTTTTATTTTTATATTTTTTTATATTGAAACATTGTAACACTGACATACTCGTATACTTGTTGGAATACTCAATGACAGCGAACTGTAGGTTATTTATTTATTTATTTATTTATTTCATTAGCAATCAACTTACCAGTTTATACCAATCCTTTGATATGCAATATACACATAAATATAAAAAATAATAGAATTCTTAAAAGTATATACACAACATGTTTAAATAAGCATTAAATACAAATACAGGCATTAATAATTTAAAAAAACTTACAAACTTACGGTACATAAAGAGTGAAAACAATTTATTTTATTCTGACATAAACAAGTAGAGCAATGCCCACAGCTTGAAGAGATGCGGGCTCGCTGTAAAAATATCAAAGTCTGACGCTGTCGAACATAGCGCATTTATGTGACGCAAAGCACGGTTAAGCAGTCTCCGTATGAATTTTCCAGACTCTTTATGAATTAACCCTTGAAAGAAAACATTATTATTAGGGGAGAAAACCAAAGGCATTATCCTGGAAATTAGAAAAACACTTAAGAATAAGCGTTATAAGCGATCATATCCTGATTTGCCTGCAGCAGTGGTATGGTTGGGTACAACTCACTAAACGCAAGAAGAGATTGGTTGGCGATCTGTCATATATATGTATAATCTGCTTGAGAAATTCGTTGATAATCCGATCATCCTTAGATGAATCGGTCTGTTATCACTCGACAGCCTGAATCTGTCAATTAATGCCGTGCTGGGACACGCATTGTTCGCGCATTGTTCGCGCTGGGACACGCATTGGGACACGCATTGTTCACCGAGCCAGAACTAACATCGTTCAACACTGTTTCACGGTGCGTGCGCTTCGTACCCTGAATGCACTATTTTCGCCTGAGCTAGAATTGGATATTTGGACAGCGAACTTAGCACAGCTACAAAGTACGGCAATAGAATACGGTAAAAATACTTCGTGAGTTTTTCTTCGTTAGATCAGTGTGAGCAAGTAAGCAACTTTTGATAAGTATTTTGGAGACAAACAAAAATATTAAAAAGTATTTTTTGAATATTTTTTTTTGTAAATTTTAACAGCTTGACTGTTCAATAAAAGTTTGACAATCGTTGAGCGCGCTACGCCATCTAGCGGTAGGTAATGAAATGTGTTTTTTTGCGATAACGCTTTTTATACTCTAAAAAATCTTTTTTTAAAACATTTTTGCTCGTATTGATTGACCCACTACAAGGATGTCACTAATAAAAAACTCACCATGTATATTGTGTAGTATAAAACTTTTTAAAAGAAGAAGTACCTAGAATAACAGTATAATAATAGTAGAAGAATAACAATAAATGTTAGATAATAATTGATATATATTTTATATATAGTCCAGAACAGTATTTTTCGATCTTTTTTTTGATCGCGGTTCCTTTTTGGTAATAAAAATAAAAGTCCCTTACAGTGTAACTAGTTTTCTCGACCCCCCCTTAGTCTATTCCTCAGCTGTAACTGCAAGCATTCAATAAGCATATTTTTTGAAAAACAATGGCAAAAACCACATTAATTTTAATTGTTTTTCACTTTCGAGGCTGTACCTACTTACCTGTTTCCATCTTACATAGATCAACTTAAGGTTTTGTAAAAGAAATAGCAAGAAACACATAATATGAATGTTTCTCTCGCGAAACTGTAAAGGTTTGCATGTAAAGATTGTGTAATATTTTATATTTTTATTTTTAGATGGTTTTCGACCCCTCCGGAGTCTTTTCGCGGCCTTCAGGTGTCGCGACCCATTGGTTGAAAAAGACTGATCTAGAACAATGTCTAGAATAGAATAGAATAGATTAGAAATAGTCTAGAATAATTAACCTGATTTTAATTAAATTGATTTGGTTCTATCTGTAAGGTTAACTATGTTTTCGTATATAAATAAATAAATGAATCAATGTCAATATTTACTAAAATAGAGCACATAGTAAAACGAACGTTCAAAGAGTTAAAATTGGGAATGGAATAAGAAAGAGGTAAATCAGAGGGCGAATTCCGCATGAGTCATCTCGCGCTATGTATGTAGAACGTAGTGCCGGGGCCAATCCCGGCGGACGAGGAGTTAACCGAGAGCGGCTCTTAAATCTCCGGGCTTAATAATGTATAAACATCGCCGTAATAAAACGGCATTAGTCCTCCTCTAATGGCGGCCCTATTTTCGTGAATTGCTTTTCAATGTTTCCCCACCGGAAATAGAACGCGACCTCCGTCCCCCGAACGCTCTCGACTCCCCGATACTAGTATTTATTTACCCTGTATAGCCCATTCTAACCGGTGTTCTCTTATATCTCGGGAAATAAATACAGTCGCGAGTTTTTGCCGACATTGATTTCGGTCATTGAGTGCTACATTCGGAAAGGACGGTTCCTTCGATTCGGGGATTAGAGAAGTGTACTGCGCCTGTTACGGAGATTCCAAACTAGTTTCCAAACGAAAACTGTTATGCATCAAACGATACAGAGTATTTATTTCCATTTCTTCTTCTTCTTAGTGCGCCTCTCTAACCAGTCAAGGGTGACAGTCAGCTCTGCATACTTCTTTTTGTTCTTCGCCAAGCAAAACAATTTGGCGACACTCGTAATCCCGGTCCATTCTCGAATGTTCGCAACCAAAATTTCCGTCTTCGTCCTGGTCTCCTCTTCCCTGCAACTTTTCCTATCATAATGGGTTGCAGGAGTTCGTACCTGTCGTGCCTAAAGGTGCCTATCAATTAGGTTTGCTCATCAACTCTGCTCCGCGCATCTGTAACTGCTCCAGTAGCGGATGGATGCTCCAAGCGGTGGCGGTAAATTCGCGAACACAAAGTGGAGTGCATTGTGTTTGTAGACGCGAGCGAAGTGAGACGTCTTTGGGTATGTCTCGCGCATCACGTTCGGCTTTCAGTAAACGCGAATCCATCGCTATGGAGTGGGCCGGAGAGAAATGTCTAGCTCATTAGAGCTAGACATTCCTCGAGGAGTACCGAAATTATACAGTGCTGTGGGATCCGAAGGATGAGAAATTTATAAATAAATTCTGAAGACGACATATTCGCTTAACATTCGAATGAAAACTGCGGAGCACTCGTTGTTCTTGAGTTGATGCGCGCACCGTCTCCATTTGAGCAATTACAGATGCGCGGAGCAGAGTTGATGCGCGAACCTAATGGATACCCACTTTAAGCACTTGACCCAGGTATGCAGCTTTGCTCTGTTTGATGGTCTTCCAACACTTGCGTTTTTGGCCGACACGCCGTAGAACTTCCTCATTGGTGACTTTTTGAGTTCAAGATTTCGACATCTTGTATCTGTATGCCCACATCTCGAATGCTTCTATACGTTTCCTGAGATCTTCCTTAATAGTCCAGTACTTCTATCCGTATAGAAGTATGGGCCAGATGTAGCACTGGAGAAGACGTATTGCAAAGGACTTTTCCGAAGGCGCTGCATGCAACTTTGATGCTAGTATTGATCTCCACTTCACTGTATTAGGTTTCAGCCAGGTGCCAAGAGTATTTATATTTTATTTCCATTACAACTTCCTAATTGTATAGGAGTTTCCCAGTATATATTAAATTCATCTTAAATTAGTTACTTAATTTAACAAAGAATGATATACGTACAGTAAATTACTCCAAAATTATTGAAATTAACAAAAACACTAAAATATTACAATTGAAAATAAAATAATGCAGGTTAAATTACATTGGTAACTAGGATGTTGTTTTCAAAGTAATTTCAAATGTCGTTATATACATGTTGATTATAATCAGATACAACCCGGATTTATCTATTGAAAATATTTATGCTATTACACGACTGCCCAACTGAAAGTGATTGTAATTTGTTCAGGGTTAATCTATGTACTCTCTAATCTGTGTAATCTCTTACTTTTAATGACATTAGTATATTTTGATTATTTGTAAGTAGTTAATATTGAATATAATATTACAGCCATGACAACTATCAAGATAGTTATGTTTTTGATACTTAAATTTTAGGCATTTAATTTTGTGACGCATCCAAGTATAGGAATGCCTATCTACTGGAGTAGTTGATTGTATTGTATTATATGTTTTCCGTTTCTTTATTCCACCATAACTTCTAAAAGCGTGGAGCGATTTAAAAGTAAGTGGTATAGTAAGAATCGTTATGTCTTCCCGAGTGTCGTATGGAACTTAAACAACGTATCTTAGCCGTGTTTAGGCTTGTTGTCATCGGCTTAAGATGTACTATGGGCATGAATAATTTCCAGGGTTCGATGATGGAGCCTGAAGGTCGCACTGGAATTAAATAACGGAAGAAAGTGTTTGTTTGTTTGTTTATACTCTTTATTGTGAAAATGCCATAATGGGCGGGTTTATTGTCATATGACAATCTCTTACAACCAACCCTACTATGACGTGTTATATGTATGTGTTCTTGTAACGTGTCTGTAAGTGTGTGTCTTGTACAATAAATACAAACGGAGCTGCCATGGAATTCACCGACCGGAGTCGGGCCCATCATAATACATTTTTTTTTTACACTTCTGGGGGGTGAGCAGTGGATTCCGGACTTACGAACCGGCTGTGGTAGGGTTAGGACAGCTGTCTTGCCACATGTGAGCGTCACCTTACCACCCATTCACTCCCCCTTCGAAGCCATAGAATTTGAGATGCGCAAATCGCAGTTTTAGATAATTGTTCTAAAAAAGAGTTGATTATTTTTCTGGAAGGCCAAGATCTTTAAAGAGGTGAAATAGAGATTTAGCTGGCAGGCCACGAGCGCCAACTTCCACCGCGTGAACGTGAACAGTGAAGCCGTTCCGGGTTACGGCATTTGCAAGATCATGGTATTTATTTAATTTGTACTCGTGGTCTTTTGGGATATTTGATTCCCATCGATCGATTTGCATTCGATCGACAGAATTGAAAATGAAATTCCGTTAATTTGATCCCAAAGGAAAATGGTGACCCAGCCGGGAATCAAACCCGGGACCTAACAATGTAAGATCAGGCGACCTAACCACTATGCCACCGAGCCGTGTCTTAGCCGTGTTTGGGCTTTTTGGAATCGTCTTGAGATGTACTCTGGTCATGAATGGTTTCCCGACAAATAGCCAAGGACTGGTTTCATCTAAATATTAATTTCATAAAAAAATCGGTGAGCGCCATCTCTCGACCGGCCGATAAACCCGGTTGAGTTGTATTTCGAACGCCTCGGGCTGCAAGTTTCCTTTCTCGGCTAAGCGCGGGTTCTACTCAAGCGCCAGTGAATGGTGATAATAATTAATTATTAATATGATTAGTGTAGCTTGTAAATGATATTCTAATCGAAATTTCAATATGATTTTGGCCCAACAAAGCATCTGTGTACCCAATTTCAATTTTCTAAATCCAATATATCGAGATTGATTTAATATGACTAATGCACCTCCTGGTGGGTCGATTTCAACCACAATCTTTTCAGCTCTTGCCAAGACAAAATGATGCCTGCATTTGGCGTTTGTGCGCTATCGTGGAGGAATACACCTACACAGACAGACAGACAGACGTACAGGCAGACTTCAATCTGGAAATAGTCTTAAACGTCTCTGGGGGCTCAAAGGGGATATTTCCATCTTTATCTCGATTATTTTTATGCGTTCACCTTTCTCTTAAACAGTTATATAGATACGATTAACGATTCTATATTTTGACTATCTGCAGTATTTAAGCAGCTCCAATTATTTTAAAAAGATCTTAAATCTTTATTTTAAATTGAAATATTATTTTTTTTACAATTAAAAAATAATAGTCGATATTTAAAAAAATAATTATACTACATAAGGTATAATACCAGTTATTCAACTTGACTATACCAAGAGTAGGGATTCCTACCAACTGGCTTATTTAAAAAGAAAAAAAAAAAACAGCGACGGGCGCTTTGACGTCAATTTATTTATTGTTTACAAGCTTTTATTTACCTTGCGATGTTCGACAGTTTTTATGTATGTATGTTAGTTTGTTTAGGCCAAATCTTGAAAGCTGAATTAGAACCACTTCATCTTCTCCTATGTAGTTAAAATGTTACTTGTTGGTTCAGTTCCGATGACAATGCAATTTTACAGTGAACATGATCTGATTCTACTCCCAGGATCGGCTCCGCACGAGGATATTCTTCCACGATCAACAGCACAGACTTAATTTTGTATACGCATTCAATTATGATAGCCTGTTATAAATTTCATCATGATATGGATGCTGCATCCGGGGTTGGTTCTTAAAGAGAAGACTTCTCTACGGTCAACAGCACAAAAACGAAATTTTGTATACGCATTCAATTATGATAGCCCGCTCCAAGCTTCACCGCGACAGGGCTGCTGCACTCAGGGTTGCCTTTCAATGAGGGGAGTCCTAAACGGTCGACAGCACAGAAACGAAATTTTGTATAGCATTCAAATATGATAACCCGTTATAAAGTTCCACTATGACATAGCTGCTGCAACCAGGGTTGGCTCGGGACAGAGCATTTTAATAAAAGCTTGTTTTAAAAAATGTGTTTTCACTGTTAAGTTATTCTAGTATTACAAATAACGTGTTTACAATACAATACAATACAATACAATCAACTACTCCAGTAGCTAGGCATTCCTACACTTGGATGCGTCACAAAATTAAATGCCTAAAATTTAATTATTAAAAACATAACTATCATGATAGTTGTAATGGCTGTAATATTATATTTAATATTACCTACTTACAAGTAATCAAAATATACTAATGTCATTAAATAGTAAGAGAGAATAATATATTAAAATAGAAATGCAAATTCTATGTATAATAATCAACGTAAAATAGTTTTATTGTCAATCCAGCAATATGCCTTCGTATTTTTTAAACATAAATAGATGTATACTAAATTATATGAGAATTAGAATGTCAGCTATCATAATCCCGTTATGTTTAATATTTTACAAATTTTGCTAATTATCAATATGGAAAATAAACTCGGAATTTTCAGAAACCCATAAATTGGGTTTCTTACCAAACTATTTACAATTATCTTTTTAAATTGGTTTATGATTCATCGGCACAATTGGGCGTTAGTTTATTTATGTATTATTGGTACTGGTACGGAATTTTCGTATTTACGAAATAGACGCGAATTTATGCGAAAATTTCTTATATCCGCGAAATATATCAATTTGTGTTTTCTTGCGAAAAGACATGAATCTCCCCGCAAAATGATTCATCCCCCGCTCTCTCTCTCGCTCGCTCCCTCACTCACACACACACTCACTCACACACACACACACACACACATACACTTTCTTTCTGTCTCTCATCTCCCGCTCTCAATATGAATCATCTTCACGGCCGCCCGTCGTACCAATCACTCAAATCGCGAATCTGTTGTCAGTAGAGCGAGTGGGAGAAGACAGTGTTCGTTCCTGTAGCTTCGTGTGCGCATGTGTTTTATAGCATTTTTCGTTCGTTACAATTTTAAATGGGCCGCTCAAGAAAGCTTTAGAAGAAACGGCGAGAGAATTCGAAGAAGATGGCCTGTATCTATCAGGTTTAAATATTGTGATGTGAAAGTATTGTAAAATTCGTTTTGAGGGTGACAAAAAAGATACACTAAGGAAGCACACTTTGTCATCAACTCACATCAAAAAGAAATCTTCTACGGCTGGTACGTCATGAGTCAAACGGTAGTCCACCATTTTCCGTTATTTTAGGAAACAGAAACGACAACAGGGTAAATGCAGAAAGCTTCTTTTGTAAATATAATGTCGTCGTTACTGACAGAAGAACGACTCTAAAACACTAAAACAGTCAAATGTTGAAATTACAATAACAATGCTAGCTATTATTTAACATTAAATATAAATGTTAATTTTATAAGATGCTGTTGTATTTGATATATGAAATATATGCGAATTATACAGAAATTTCGAAATAATGCTTTTTGTTTTTGCGAAACTTCTGATTTTTATTTGCGAAAATTTCGTACCTATAATTATTGGTGCTTTCTAGTGTACGGTTTGATGCTTCGGATATCCCGGTTTCTCGATGGCGTCGGTCACCGCGCCCACGTCAGATGCCGTCGCAATAATTTAGCGTGATTAATTTAATTGGCGAAACTTGTGAATATCAATTAGTGCCAGAATGGAACCTTTTGCCCCCCTCCCCGGGGACTTGACCGAAATCCATCAAATGATCGCTGCGACGACTCGTCCCGCGGCCCGAAATGAACCACGCATTTGATTCCAGGGTATCTGCAAATTAAATTTCATTGAAATGGAGAAAGCACCCCCCCCTTGCCTCCCCCCAGCCGAATGTCAGGGGATGTCTTGAGTACTCGAACAAAGGACGGAAATTTGTAAGGGCGCTTTTGAGCGAAGGCATCTCCAGAGATAGGTCAGTGACAAACAGACGTAACGCAAATCACGATTATTCCCATGTCCTGTGGGTTCTTAGAAGCACCCTAACCGCTAAATCACCGTTTCCTAACGCGCAACCCAGTAGCTCATTGTTGTTTACAATACCTTATCGGGCACACGATTTTGAGAATCTAGGAATTTCGAATTTGTATGACATATTTGTGCTGAGGTTGCTATGGCTAATTCACGAAATGAAAATGGCGTTATTAATACAGCTCAATCCACTAGTCTGATAACAGGAACGGTTCGAAATATAACAGTCCTTCATAGACTGAATTAAAAAAGGACAGATGTACTCAAAACCATAAAGAGACGCAAGCTCGAATACTTCCGCCACATAATGCGCAACCCCAAATACGAACTCCTGCAAATAGTAACACAGGGGAAAATTCAAGGCAAGTGGAGGCCCGGGCGGCCAATGGCTGCAAAATCTACGCCAGTGGTTCCAGCTGAGCACTGGCGCATTGTTCCGTGCGGCGGTCTCCAAGACTGAAGTCAGCAAGATGATTGCCAACCTTCTTTAAGAGATGGCACTACAAAAAGAAGATAATAGGAACAGCGATAGATATGAGAAGGTGTTGTTAAGGAAATTATATTCATGCAACATGGTATCAGAGTGCATCAGGGTTAGCTTTCCGATATCCCTGTTACTCTTTATTTTTTAAAGTCTCGTAACAGCCCTTTCCCGGCTCTAGTGAGGTCCTTCTCAAGTCAGAATTGAATAAATTTCTGTTAAGCCAGGCATTTTACTAAATTTTATTTTTAAATTATCTCTATTTTGTTTTTTTAACTCTATAATAGATTCAATAATTTACACTTGTAGTTAAAATATGTGACTTCTAGGCCAGTAAGCAAAATATGGGGATGAGATATTTATTTATTTTTATTTTTATTTATTTTATTTACATATATATTCAAATGCATGAGCACAACAGAAAATGAATTGTCAATTAAGAAAATGCCGTGTTATGCTTCTAAAGTTATAATATACACATCTGTCTGAGCCCAGG
Organism: Micropterix aruncella; assembly: GCA_944548615.1. Lineage (NCBI taxonomy): Eukaryota > Metazoa > Arthropoda > Insecta > Lepidoptera > Micropterigidae > Micropterix > Micropterix aruncella. The sequence continues at coordinate 5,818,289 of OX155966.1, forward strand.
TTACATAGCGGATACATTAAACGCAAATGATTATCTTTCTATTATGCTAAGCAAGCACAGCATTTAAAATGAGTCAATGTAAAATTCAGCTTTTAAAAATTTAATTTAGTACCTATATAATTAACTAAAGCCCTCATTATAAAAGTTTTTTATTATTACTCATATATTAATTATACTACTTTTAAACCCGCATAGTTTAACTACTTAGAGCTACTCTTAGGTTTGTCTAAAGGTTTTAGAAAATAAAATATTTAAAACTGCTTGTGGGTAACTTGAAGCTTAATTTCCGTGGGAGCGTGGTGTTTCTTCAGTGGATTAAATATCACTAAAGTAGTAAGCTGGAAATGGCAGCTTACTTCTCAATACTAGATAGAAACGAGATGGTGAATAAAGTTCAGATACTCAGTGTAGTCTGCACATGAAACAAAGCAGTTGTTTTGACAGTCAAAATGTGTCGATTTCCGCCATTCCAGGATATTATAACGATCTTGTCATCTTGTTACCATTGAGATGAGTAGCAATGACTTTGGGGGACGAAAATAATCTACTGATCCAGTTGTATCTTAGCCTGACAGAATCCTCCCTCAAACAGTGAGAGGCACTGGCAAGCTAGTGAGGCTCTCTCATCGTCGATCTACCATTGTCAGATTACTCCATCTGATGTTAGTATTAATTCCATCGTGGATCTGTGGCGCTCTTCATCCACGATAATCCCCAAGATCAGGTCGCCAATAAGTCACTTATATGGATAGGAGACATCAGATCAAACCTACCCCGGTGTTTTAGGAAACTATTTTTTCAGACTACACAGCACCCCTCTAGGACCCAGCTAACTGTCGACACACTCTTGCTTACACACACAGGATACAAGTGCAGGCAGAGTTCACTAAGGTTTACCAAGGTAATAATCCGGAATGGAAAGTGACCATGAGTTCAGCCGACCATAAAGAAAAACTGGCCATTCTAGCCCAAACTGCATGGAACCTTTGGAGTTTTCAATTACTACGGAAGAACCCTAGAAAGGTATAATAATATTGATAATTCTTTTAACCGTGGGGTGAACTCAGATACTTTGGGACGATTTAGTCCACCGTCTAACTACGCCCCATGAGGGTTCAACGCCAAAGCGCCAGGCACTGGAAAGTGAAACAAACGAACAGACCTAACGCCCTTACTACCATATTTGGCCGGATTTCTCCGTCCCCCAGTCTGGTCGCAGGTACGAGGTGGCTTGCGTGTCCTTTACTTGATGTTAGAGCTAATTCAGTTCGAGTTGATTGCGGGCCCTGGCGCTTGTTTCCCGTCTTTTCCAAGGGATCGGGTGGCCATCGAATCGTTCTAAGTGTAGCTGACATTATGTCAACAACCAAGCCCCGCTGTTTAGGAAACGTATACGCTCATTTCCAGACCGGCCCGGCTATTCGCCGGAGTGCCCGAAGGTCATCCCCCAAAGGATCCGATCCCACCGGCCCACGAAACAGCCGTGTCAAGGAATTCACTCTGATTTGAAAGGATTCTATTTCCCCAAACAGAGTCCTTTCCAGGTGCGACCCCCTTTAAGGAGGATACCGAATCGGATTTAAACCCTGAGTTGATCAGAACCAAAATAACGAGCGTGTCAAATGGCTTAAGTTGTACCGAGCTGTTAGCTGCCAGCTGCCACGGAATCTTTGAAGCCAGTCGTGGCACACAATTGGCTGTGAATTCAAACAGCTTAATGTGCGAAGAAGCTTGTATGAAAGCGAACAGTGTGCGGCGAGCGAGCGACTTGCCTCGTCTGGCATGTTGTACGTATTGATTTGCCGTCGGATTCACTGACACGCGTGAGGGACCGACTTAGCATACAAACGAGACTACGAATACACATGCCCCGGATACGGGCCACTGATAAGGGATGGACGCGGGCGACGCGACATCAAACTGCACTACGATTCGGTAAATTAAAAAGCTGTAAGAAAACAACTCGTTTAAACACATTTACATACGTGCGAGCGCGGTGCATTCTGTGAGGCTAATCTGTGTCGCTCAACTCGAGCATAACAAACACATTCATAGGACAACTTAATACAGAGGCATACAATTTTGTAGCAGGTTATCAAAGGAATTGAAAAATATACTAACTTATGCACTATTTAAAAATCTAACCGAAGATTTTTTGTTACAAAAATTTATATATGGCACAGGCTTTTAAAATTTTATATTCACAATCGACTACTTAAATTTGTTTTATTTTTTAGACTATCCATTTAGGTTAAAGGTAATCTTTCCAACTAATAGGAAAGAGCTGACTGCTTCCTTTCATTGATATGAGGGCATGTCACGCTTTTAGTTTTAAGTTTTCAGCTGAATATTGATCGCAGCTTCTTTATATCGCACCTTTAGAAAATAAAAAAACGAAATTCGAAATTTTAAATTCTTCCATCTGTCAAGTAGCTCGTCTTGTCTTGTTATTTCCCTTGAAATAATAGGAAATTGAGTGAGTTTACGTATAAAGAAGGATTGTAGCTTAATTTTTGAGATAATTGGATGAAGGGTGAGCGTTACTAGTTGTAAAATGGGCCCAACTTAAACCTACTCCTCTTTCCGCAAGTGAGAGGCATTCATCATTCTCGTTAACACCTAAAGCATTCCCGAATCCGATCAAGGGAATCCTTCGTCACGATGTAAGTGGCTTTTATAATTATTTACTTTATAATCATCTTATTGATCAATTCTAAAAAGAATATATACACAAAACTATCAAATATATATATATATATATATATATATATATATATATATATATATATATATATATATATATATATATATATATATATATATATATATATATATATATATATATATATATATATATATATATATATATATATATATATATATATATATATATATATATATATATATATATATATATATATATATATATATATATATATATATATATATATATATATATATATATATATATATATATATATATATATATATATGTGATATATATGATATATATATATATATATATATATATATATATGAATGACTTTTCCGGGAGGAAGGGGATGCATAGAGGATGCGTTCCGAATTTTTTTGATTAAAAAATGAAGTCGAGTAAAATTGAAAATTAGGGAGAATCCGCGACTTATTTGCCCTGTGTCAGGCACGTATCTAGGGGGGGGGGGCAAATATGCGTCGGCACAATAATGAGGGGATTCTCTCTCTCATTCTGATTCTGCTGAAAATCTCCGTCACCCACCATACTTTCCGGACCTTGCTCCAATTGATTTCCACTTTTTTCGGAATTGAGACAATTTCTTGTTACGAAAAAAAAAAAAAAAAAAAAAAAAAAAAACAATCCGATGAGGCAGTCAAAACCACATTCAAGGAATTAATTTATTCTCGCTCGTTTATTCTAGTTTTTATAGAAAAGGAACTTACCATGAAGTGGCGGAAGTGTAACGATAAAAATGGTACCTACATACTTCGATTGATTAAATATAATATTTCCCAAAATTATAATCGCTTTTCTTTTTCGATCTAGATCGGCAATATGTGGAACGGCTTTTTCAATGTAGAACGGTTAGGACCTAATACATTCAAACGGCTCAAATTTATTATTATTTTATTTTTATTTTTATTGGAATTATCATATATATATATATATATATATATATATATATATATATATATATATATATATATATATATATATATATATATATATATATATATATATATATATATATATATATATATATATATATATATATATATATATATATATATATATATATATATATATTTCCCTATGAAATGTCATAGAGATGAATACGACTAGTGTCGAAATATTCTCAATCATATAATTTCTTGAGAAATGTCATAGAGATGAATACGACTAGTGTCGAAATATTCTCAATCATATATATATATATATATATATATATATATATATATATATATATATATATATATATATATATATATATATATATATATATATATATATATATATATATATATATATATATATATATATATATATATATATATATATATATATATATTCAAATTCAAATTCTTTATTTACAAAAAATCATAGTATTAGTTACAAATGAATTAAACCTAACCTAACTGGATCGCACGAGACGTCCGCACTAAGGTAGGCTCAGAATCATAAAATTAAGTACGTACTGCCTAATGCTAAATAAAAAATTTCGTTGAAGAATGCCGTGAAAAATAAAATCAAGTAAAGTAAAATTTTAGTAAAGAATAAAATTTCAAATTATCTAAAAAGGTATGTGATAATAATAATAATAATATATAATAATCATAAATAATAATAATCGTAAATATATGGTAGGTTAATAATATTGTGTTAGGAATGTTAAGTTAGATAGGAATAAAGCAAATTAATTTTTCGGTTTCTTTCCTTCCCTGGGTGATCAACCAGTGGGTTAGTCTTTTTTTGTTTATATTTATTTTTATATTAATACCTTGAGTATAAATGCCGGGTATATATTTAGTTTTATTGAACAACGACGGTGCCAAGTAAAGAAAATGTCTTTGTGCATGGGAACTATTCAGTTTGGGCACTATGTGGTTACTATTAGTTATCGCTCGTGTAATAATTTTATGGGTTGGGTGCTGGTGCAATTCTTTATGTTTATGATAATAGAGTATTATCGTTTTAGCAAATGTTTGCCGTACGCCAAGAACAGAGAACTCACGAAAAAGTTGCTCAGACGGGTATCTCAACGGTTTTTTGTTGACAACTCTTAACAGCGCCTTCTGAGCTTTAACAAGTGGATCGAGGTGTGATAGTGCTGCACCGCCCCAACCAAGAATCCCATATGATATAATGCTGTGAGCAAGTGCGTAATAGACAACTTTTAGTAATGGTTTCGACATTACGTTACGTAGAAGTTTAAATGGATGAATGAGTTTGCGAATTTTAGCCGCTGTGTTGTAGATATGGTAAGACCAGGTCAATCTATCGTCCAAAGTCAAGCCTAGGTATTTAATCGTGCTCACCTTGTCTAGATTAGAACAAGCACAGATAGTTGATGGACTGTCCTTACATGAGTGTACTATGAGGGATAGTCCAGCTGTTTGTTGCATTCCCTTGCTTGTTTTGGAAAACGTCATATATTTTGTTTTTTCTACATTTAGAGATAAAAGGTTACAGTCAAGCCATTCTTTTACCCGTTTGAGACCCATTTGACAGTTTTCAAACACTCCCTGCCAGGATCTGTCTCTGAAAACTAGGGCAGTGTCATCTGCAAACAAGATGGCTTTCCCCTTACACAGAGGAATCGATGATAGTCCATTTATATAAATAAGGAATAGAATTGGACCTAGTACACTACCTTGAGGTACTCCAAATTTGATTTCTGATCTCGAACTAGACGTATCCCTTAGTTGAGTGACTTGAGATCTACCACAGAGGTAATCCTCAAACCATCGCAAAGACGTACCGTGAATGCCTATTAATTGAAGTTTTGTAAGCAAAAGACGATGGGAGACAGTATCAAATGCTTTAGCCAGATCTAAGAATACTGTTACACATTTTTCTCCATCGTCTAATGCCTTAACTATTTCTCCAGTGACGGCTGCAATCGCGTCTTGGGTGCCTCTCGCTGATCGGAATCCAAACTGCATAGGCGTAAGGACGTCGTTGTCCTCAAGGAATGCTAACAGACGTTGCTTGACTACGTTTTCAAAGATTTTAGATAGGCAATTTAGAAGACTAATAGGACGATAGCAACCACAATCATCCCTGGCACCACCTTTGAATATTGGACAGATAACAGCTTGTTTCAAATGTGCAGGAAAACATCCAGTTGAGAGGCTTAGGTTAACTAAGTGACAGATTGGTATAACTAAAACTCTCTTGTTGGCCTTTATAATCTGGGAGGTAATACAGTCGGTACCTCTAGATTTAGTGGATTTCATGTTCATTATTATTTTAGTAATTTCATCTACAGTAGCGATTGATAGGGATAACTGTCGTGTTAAAGTTGAATTTGTGTTCAGTAACTAGTTGTAAAATGTTACTAGTTGTAAAATGGGCCCAACTTAAACCTACTCCTCTTTCCGCAAGTGAGAGGCATTCATCATTCTCGTTAACACCTAAAGCATTCCCGAATCCGATCAAGGGAATCCTTCGTCACGATGTAAGTGGCTTTTATAATTATTTACTTTATAATCATCTTATATATATATATATATATATATATATATATATATATATATATATATATATATATATATATATATATATATATATATATATATATATATATATATATATATATATATATATATATATTTGTACATATATATACATATATATATATAGTTATATATATATATATATATATATATATATATATATATATATATATATATATATATATATATATATATATATATATATATATATATATATATATATATATATATATATATATATATATATATATATATATATATATATATATATATATATATATATATATATATATATATATATATATATATATATATATAGATGAACCTACTCCCCTTTCCGCAAGTGAGAGGCATTCATCATTCTCGTTAACACCTAAAGCATTCCCGAATCCGATCAAGGGAATCCTTCGTCACGATGTAAGTGGCTTTTATAATTATTTACTTTATAATCATCTTATTGATCAATTCTAAAAAGAATATATACACAAAACTATCAAATATATATATATATATATATATATATATATATATATATATATATATATATATATATATATATATATATATATATATATATATATATATATATATATATATATATATATATATATATATATATATATATATATATATATATATGTAGGTATACATAATTTTTATATATGCTGGCGGTTAAATCCCTTAATTAATATCTATACAATATAATGGTTGGTTTTGGCATTCAGATTACTAATGTGATTAAATGTTGTTTTTGCCAGATATATGATTAAAATAAGAAATATAAATAATACATTCATTAATGGTAAGTTTTACACCCTTGTAGGATTTTCGCAATTAAATAAACTTTGAACATTGAACATTGGTGAACAATTTCCATGGGTGAACTATATGTGTAATTTTATTTAATAAAGACGTACATGATATATCTCGTCCAAATGCCAACAGCCCTTCTTCCCTCGTTAAGACGCTACCGTTTCTAATATTGTTTGGAGTCGGTCCGGCGCTGTATGCTTAGGTGGAAATAAATTGGAAACAGAAGGCCGAAAGGAAAAAGGGGCCAATCCACTGACTTGACTATAAATTGAGTCCCCGCGGCCCAAAACAACTTATCTTGTTTGCGCATGGTCAGTTTTAGGCGCAGATGTATCGGCCGCTGATATTCGCCCCCTATCGTTTCCCCCCCCCCCCCCACCCTCTCCCTCTCCCTCTCACTCTAATACCAAGTTTTACCTACACGATTTTACCCTCCGACGCTTATGAATATTTACAAAGTTCAACGTCACCGCAATGGTATCAGCGCGGCTTTCCGATTTAATAAAAAATAACTAACCATTGATAAAATCCTCTCATTAATAATTACAGCTTGCATTATTGCTGCCTGTCAGAGCAAAGATAAAATCAACACACACTTGTATATCGGCAGTATATGAAAAACAGTTGAACGACACTTCAAATTAAAGAAAAACTAGCTGAGACCCGTTGATTTCGACGGTCACTTTATTGACCGTAATGTTTCAAAAATGAACGGAAATATACTTATTATTTATTTACAAATAATATTTGTTTCATTATTTCGATTACGTTGCGGTGCCTTGCACATTTGATCTACGATTAGGAATGTCACCAATGTCTTGAAGAAAACTGACAGGAACAACCGAAGAGCGACGCGTACGTGACATGACGTGTGACAGAAAGTAAACAAAAAGTTTCGCGCCAATTCAGCTTACTTTAGCAACTATACGCTAGATGACGGTAAAATGATTTAAGTCTTTAAAATTTGTTTTTAAATATATTTATTAAAAAAAATCGGTTGTGTCACTCCTAGACTTTCCCGGCAAGCAGACAATCCACCATACCCCATAAAACTCCTTTTAGGAGGTTTACATTTATATTCTTTCCTAACTGTATCCGGCCAAGCGTTGCTGTGGCGTAGTCTAGTTATATGTAAAAATAAGAAAAGAGACAGCACACGTTTCTAATGTGTATGTTTAATTTTAAAATGCTTGTAATCCATAGTCTGTGCAGAAATGATTTTAAAATCCATAGTCTGTGCAGATATATATGTTGTCTGGTTTGCTGACTTTAGAACCTGCAATATAGTATACGTGTCGAGGTGAGAAGCATTCCAGGTCTAGATCTAAACCGCACTAAATTGCAGTAGTTATGAAGCAATGAAATTCGTCCTGAGGTTAGATCAATCGTCACCTTACCATTCCCAATTTCTAGCAATTGATGTGATATGATCTCGGCTGGTCGATCGTTTTGTAACTGGACACGCATATTTGTATTTAATTTCAACGTCTTTACGTTTCGCTACCAAGTAGAGTATTTCAGGCAAGCAATTATTTCATCCGCTGGTATCGATCGAGGAATTAAAGGTAATGTTTGCCTGAAATCTCCTGTAAGCAATATTAATGCGTTCCCAAATTGTCTTGCAATGATCGATCAAGAGCTCCGAGGGATTTTTTGTGTGCCATTGTGTAGTCATCCCAAACAATAAGCTTGCATTTCTGCAATACTTTTCCCATGCCGGATGCTCTGGAAATATTGTACATGGGAGTATCAATGAATTGTATGTTTCATTGAATTATAGGCTGTAGTAGCAATATCGCAGCTATTCCGGACGACGCAGAGATACAAGATCACCCGGGTTTTCACACAATTCGCCTAAATAGAACAAAGCAGCAGCAGATCGATTCGGTGATCTAATAATTCTACCCACAAATCTTCAATCATTATTAACGTTTAATTGTAGATTTCTGCTGTGAAATCCATGTTCATATTTGAATTTTCTTGCGTGTTCGACGGAAAATATCTTTAGCTATGTGCGATTTACATATGTTTCTCCCATAATTCTGTTGGAGATGAAGGAGAGCAGGCGGTCAAAATAATTTAAAAGAATGATTGAAGGATGGGGTTGGGGTGGGGGGGGGGGGGGGTGAGTTAAAGGTTTTGCGCGCGGGGGGAATTATCTACTTTCGGGGAAAGTCTTGGGGTGACAGAACCGTTTTTTTTATTTGGTAAACAAGTGTCAATACGTAATTATTCCCCACTTCAAATTTAAATAGACTAATAGACGGCATTTTTATCCCTCCGTATTATTTCTGTTATGTAATCATTACATCTATTTAACTACACATCCATATTAAAGAGAGGTCTAAATAACCTTTACATAATATAAATAATAGAAATTACTTCGTTAATAAATATCCAAAGAGGCAAATAAACTTGGTTCCGCCTGTGAAGTCTGACAGGTAAAATAAATGTGATTATTCTCTTATTAAATACATGGAGTCCAGTATTTACTTTTAATATGTTACATAGTTTGCTGTCTTGGTTTCAATTGTTTTTAGAAGTAACCTCATCCAGAATTCTATTTTGATTCATAAAGTCGAACCTCAGCTTTCGCAGTCTAGTATTTTGGTTTTTTCTATATGGTAATTTCTTATTTTTATGCTTTTTACCCTTTTTTGGAATAGACGTATAAAAAAATACTTTTATTTGAACCATCACATCTCTATGGATCGGGAGTAATTTGTTTTGCTAGGAGTTATTCAAAATATGACTCGAGGACTCGAGCTATTGTACATTTAATTTAAATGACTAATGTCAACATTCACCCAGAACTACTACATAGCATTAATCACATGCAAATCAGATTACTAGTTGGGAATCAAATTTTGCACATTGTTATATTCTTCTTCTTCTTCTTCTTGAGGTGCCTCTCCAACTAGTGAAGATTAACAGTCAGCTCTGCATACTTCTTTTTGCTCTTCGCTAGGCAAAACAATTCGGCGACACTCGTAATCCCGGTCCATTCTCGAATGTTCCGCAACCAAGATTTTCCTGTAACTTTTCCTATCATAATGAGTTGCAGGAGTTCGTACCTGTCGTGCCTAAGCACGTGACCCAGGTTTGCGCTGTTTGAAGGTCTGAAGGATTGCGTATCTGGCCTACACGCCGTAGAACTTCCTCGTTGGTAACTTTCAAAGAGTCCAAAATATCGACATCTTGAGTTTTTATGCCCACATCTCTAATGCTTCTATACGTTTCCTGAGGTCTTCCTTAATAGTCCAGGCCTCATATCCGTATAGAAGTATGGGCCAGATGTAGCACTAGAGAAGATTTATTCGAAGTGGGATTTTCAGGCTTGAATTTCAAAGGACCTTTTTCATTTTTCCAACGGCGCTGCGTGCAATTTCGATACGACCCTCGATCTTCACTTCACTGTCCCAGTTTTGTGTAAGCCAGGTGCCAAGGTATTTATATTTATCAACTATAACCCAAGATTACAGCAATTACCTATATACACCGACAGATGAACGCAGCACGTAATATCACCTCGATACAGGCTTTGCCTAGTGAGATGATAAAATCCCGACGAAGCCGCACTTTTTAGTAAATTTCCAGCGCTCTACAATCTGTGTATCTACAATTATGTGATCTACAATCTGTGATCTACAATCTGTAATCTACAATTATGTAAAATATATTATAGGAAATTTAATAATGTAAAACTAGGGATCAATTAAATAAATTAAAACTACTTCTAGTTTTTGGCCCGCGACATATATGCTAGGTTGGATATTGGGATTAATGACCATAGACTTAGTTTTGGTGGCATTCATCCTGAGACCAATTTTTACACTACTATTTATCATTTACTCGGTCAACAATCTCCTGTAGCTCGGCTTCAGTAGATGCTTTTACTGTCGGAATTGCATATTTTTACCCATACTGAGCTTTGAAGGTTCTGACCTGACCCCCTACAGCGAGCTAGAACCAGATAATGGCCTCAAGGTAGATGGAGGTAATACTATTTACTAATATCGACCCTCTGTTGCATAGGCGTAATTTAAATGATGCTGAGTATATTTTCATAATACTCAATGGTTTTTTAAACTGTGGCGATCTAGTGGGAGAAATTAAAATTAATGCTCCATCAAGAACTACAAGAAATTATGACTTGTTCTAGCTTCCTCGTTTTAATACGATTGCATCCAGGAATAGAATTATTAATCGCTGCTGTGATCTTTATAATAAACAACTAGGAAATGTTGATCTATTCAATACACCAATTAGTACATAAAAGCAAGCAGTATCTAAAACTCTGTTAAGGGATTGCAGTTAGGACGATATTATTATTTTTATATACTTAGGATATGGGATACTGCATTAAAGTTTATTTGCTATGAAGATTTTACCATCCATTACTGTACTTTATGTATTATATACCTATCATATACCTTTCTTTTACTACATATGAAAATAAATTCTATTAAAGTATATACAAACAATATAATATAAAATACACATACATATTGTATTATATTATGTTATATTATATTATGCTAAATTATATTATCTATTGTTTTTTATGAGACGGAAGAAGGACAGCAGGCAAAGCGTACAGGCTCAGAAAATACCACAGAACTTTGTATCCATCACCCCAACACAGGCGTATACCTAGTGGGGTCATGTAATCCTGACAAGTAATGCCCTTTCGCGATTTTTATAATATGTATTTTTTTAATGTGTAATGAACGCATTCTATTTTATGTAACTATAAAAAATAGGATAAAGTATAAATAAATAAATAAAATAAATACGCAGACATACAGTGACACATACTCACTATCTCTGTCTCTCTCTCTCCCTCTCTCTCTCTCAGACACACACACACACACACATATACACACCCTCTCCCATCATCTCCTTTACTCTCTTAGCAAACAGACATATATTCACACAATTCTCACGTCAAATGTAATTTGTTTTGTAATAATAAATGGGCATAAAACTACTAAAATTTACTTGAAAGAAAATAAATATAAATTTGTAATTTAGTGGAAATCCGTAACCGGTTTTATATTTTAAAATTTATAAAATTTTGTAATTCTGTATACTAATCATACTTTGTGTTTTCGTTAAATAAAAAAAATGTTTTTTTTTACTATATAATACATAAGCTTGGCAATAGAGAGTAGAAATAATTATTCCATTCTATCGTCATGGATTATCATTCCAAAATTCTAATGTATTTCCTAGCATTGATCGCGACCGGCTGCAAAACAAACGCATAAACCAAAACTTGGGGGAATCTTCACAACTTCAACTACTCGCTCGCTCTGCTCTAAGTGGTTTGCATCGTAAAAAGTGCGACAATTCAAATATTTGGTTTGCTCAAGGTATTTACGGATGAAGAGGAAATTGGGGGAGAGGTTGGGAAGGGGGGAGGGGGGCAAGGGATATTTATGGTTTACTTCCTCCGATGACAGCTTACTAAATTATCGCAGTTCCCTGTAGCGATTGTCTGCTAACGTGTTCCGACAATCACATTAGACGGTTGTACTTATATCTTGTGTTGTCTAAACCTTATTCCGTTTTGTGCATATAAGGCTAAGACACGGAGAGAAATATCGTAACTCAAGTATATTTTTTCTAAAAAAAAAAAACAAAAACTTAGTTAGGTGGTCATAAAGGAGAAAGTGAGATACATAAATATGGATGATTTTTAATATAAATATGTTTTTAATATAAATATTACAAATTTTCAAAGTACTCTCCATCAGCCAAACAGGTCATATATTGGGTCCTTACCTGTGTAAGTGCTAATTTTTCACACTGAACACTTTGAACTTGGATAACTTGGGTTTGAGTTGGAATTTATAATTTCAATAAATTTTAAATCAAGGCCATGTTATTATTTTTTTGAAATCAGCTGTTTATTTGTCTTTCCGTCGTTTGTTTTTCCTCAACGATTTTCGCATTTCTTTATTCTAGATGACTACATTTTCTATATTCTGCATTACTTAGTTTTTTTTTATATTGGTTCATAATGTATTTAAAACAATTTAAATATCAGCTTTAAAACAGGCTATTGCTTAGTTAGGCGACATTAAAGTAGAATCACTGGCAACAGTTTCTGGCATACAATGTTTTCAGTTTTTTGGTACTGGATTCTCGGCTATGACATAATAATTGTATGTGTCCATTTACTGTAGATAATTGTAAATTACCAAATAAATAAACATAAAAAAAAATATATGTTTGCCCATTCCCGATTCGTAAATTATTCCCCATGTTTGCCCATTCCCGATTTTTATTTATTATATTATCTTTTAATATTTATTATTATTATTATTTTTTTATTTTATTCTGAAGACCACATTTTAGGGCAATTTAGTGTCATTAGCTTTTTACTAAAACTTGTATATTTGTAAGCAACCAAGCAATCAAGCAAACTTGATTGTAATATTGGAGTCCTGTCCACCCTAGAACGGGCTAGTCCCAGTTGGGTGACAGAAACAAATAAGCAAATGGTTAAGGTTTTGCCATTCGGTTCCTTTTATTTTTATAAGATAATCAATGTTTCATAGTAATTAATTCTTAAATAAATAAATAAATAAACTCTACAATGAACCTGTAGTGATCACTGTGTACTGCGCCGCGCCCGACGCGATCCCTCGCTGAGAAATGACCGAGATGAAGTCGGCCGTACGTTCGCGCCACCATCCGCTTCCGATACATCTCTCCCTTATATATTTGACTTCGGGTCATTTGCTTTATAGGTTTTCCGTGTTCGCTTTGACACGGATAGCGCTTACTCTGATTGCCACGGAATCGCGCCGCCCGCGTCGCCGCGACGCCCGCGCCGGCGGTCGTGACTCGGTTCCGAATCTGTCGCTTTGTAGGCGCAATCGATAGCCAAGGTTCCGAGCAAACGGCGGCGAATTCTTTCCAGGTAACGCGGTTCCGCTTGACGTATGTCCTAACACTTTGTCCTAGCTGCCAGTCGCAGGCCGACGAAATTGTTGTAAGCAACTTGTACGACCAACGCAATAAATAAGTAAATCAGCCCCGGGATTCTTAAATGGCCATACGATACGTGAACGCGATACGACATTGAATTTGATGTCGTCCTTGATCCGATGCCTTGATCGATTCTGTTTCAGAATCGTCAGCTAATATCGAAACTCGATATCGTGTTCGGATTGGCCAGAATCGGCCGTTTAGCAGTGAGCGGCGTATGCTGAATTCGGAACGGGCTCTGAGCGTGCTTAATGCTTTGAGCTAAGATCAATTGACGACCGTTTTCTGTAAATGATACATCAGCAAAAAACTTTTTTACAGGATGATCATTTTTATTCATAAAACGTTTTCTAAGAATTACATTTAAATTAAACAAATAATTGTAAGTTCTCAAGTCAGATATCAAGAAATCTTAACGCATACTGATAATTGGGAATACCAATCTTCTTCAACATCTTAGTTATAAAGGTGCGAGTTTTTATCAAAATGATACTTTTCCAGTTGATGTATGGCTGTGACAAAATCTTTCATGGTAATTTCAATATTGGCAATTTTATAATAATTAGTTCCTCGACTATAGAAGACAAATGACTTGTATAAGAGTCGACTTGTAAGGTATCCTCATAGGGTTTCTTTATTATTGTCTCCTAATATGTCTGTGTATTAACATCTTCGCTAATATCATTAAAAAAACTCACATGACACATAATCAAGGATTATCTATGAATGACGTATCACGTGGAAAACTTACATTTTCAGCCTGCTAAAAAAAGGTTTTTATATCGCTATCTAGAAATTTCTTTTCACTGGTGTCTTTGACTCCGAGAGAAATACATAAAACCAAAAGAAACTCATTTTTGAAAATAAACCTGATGTATTATTCCGAGATCAATTCGGATCAGGTCCTTTATTTATTAAACCGAATGTCCTTATTTCTCGGAGCTATATTCAAATTTCAGTCGTCTTGGGTGGGAATAGTCGGTAATTATTGCTGAATGAGGATTTTTATTGCCGTTTCCAGTTATCTCCTAAAGCAATAACACGCAGACGGACAGCTCATGTGCTGTCGTCGAGATGCATTGTGCCATTCCAGGCATACAGGTCATGGGAAGCTCCTCGCCCGGTAGTCACCTCTTCTAGGCAGCTAACGGTTCCGTGCAACTTGGGTTATCCCATTAGGTAGCTTCCTCGAAGAGGTCTTGAGAGTCCTAGATCCGCGCCTGGCAGTCAACTCCGTTAGGATTCGGAAAAGGGTTTCAATTTTAGCCCTAAATTGTTTGAAGCGTACCTAACACTCGCGCGAGATATGTATTGCAGCAACGTCTTCCTCTTCATATTTTCAGCAAAGAGAATATGTCCTCTTTCCTACGGTTGTGAGGTGCTTGTAGAGGGAATATTTCTGCCATTAGTCGTAACACTGTTCTTACATGGGGTTGGCCCAGATTGAGCAATTCAGATATATTTGCTTTATTAGAGCTTTAGATTGTCTCATTCTGGGTGCATCCAGAATGAGACAAGTAGATTTCGTATTTCGTTTCAGCAATTTTGGTGACCAGTTTTAGGAGAGAGTCTGATATGCCTATGGCCGGTTCTGGGTCATAGGCATATCACGTTCAGGAAAGAGCTTCGAAAACTCTTCCTTGGGCAGGCCATCTGCTTCCATCTGATTCCTAATGATTCCGTAACTTCCAGCTTGGTCCGAATTGCCTGCTTGTGTTTCTTAGGTCGGTCCAACTCCTAAACTCGAAGAGGGACTTAACTTGGAAGGTCTCCTGTGATCTCTGCCTGCGGTTATATCCTGGAGCCGTAGACAGTTGGGACCGAAAGCGCGGATTTTGCGCAAAACTGGGCGGTTTTTGTATTGGCCTGCGTAAGCCAATCGCTTGCGCAACTTGGCGAATAACTGGGGAAGTCTGGAAACGGTTCTATTTCTGAGAAGAGGGATGGAGTAAATGTTTTCTTGGTGTCACCTATCCTTAGAAACGATCCGTGGGCCACCCGATACCGAGTGAGCTTGACGAGCAAGAAAACCCTCGGATCCGAGACAATCGCGAACTATAAATTACCGCTAACATCAGGTAGAGGCCGTGTAACTCGAATCTGTGACCATACTGAAGGATGCAAAAATTCGACCAGATCTGGTAGTAAGGGCGCGATAAGACCCACTGGGTGGCACTCCCAGTGCGTCGCGGTAAGGCGTTTGACTGTGGATTGTGTTGGTTCAAAGTCTTTGCGTTCATCCCTTAGGAGAAATGATTGGAACAGTCATTATAACTCCCTGGAGCGGATTTTTAGAACTTTCATTTAAACGGAGTTTTAAGTAAAAATGGCAGAAACGCTATTGGGCCCTTAAGTTTATTTGCGATATAACGACACGTGATCTATAAACCACGAGTATTGAAGAAATCGTCGATATTTCAACCGTCACTTTTAACGATTTGGATGGGGAATGGCGGAAGGAAGTGTGGAAAGGGAGAGGGGGGGGGGGGGGATCACCCAGGCATTGCGGATGCAAGCAGACGATCATTTGTCCACATCGAGATGACCCATCAAGTGCCGGGCGACCAGTAAAAGCACGGAAGCAATGAGCGAAGGATGTTTTTAAGGCTAAGCCATACGCATTTAGGTGAAACTAAAATACGGGCAATCGGAAATCTAGCGTAGAGTACTTTCGATTGAATGGCAAACTGTAAAATGCCTGGCATTGATTAAATTCGTTCGTTACCGTTCGTTAAATATTTGAAGTGAACAGAAAAAATCAAAAACAATTTAGGAATGTGATAAATATACGAGTATATATATATTTGAAATCAGTCTCACGAGTAAGATATATAACATGAGCCAACTCTACATTGTTTTTCCAATCCATATTCGTCGTAGTATCAGGAGTTTTGCAATCGATAATCGAATCGAAAAATCGACTTTGAGATTGGCTGACATTTGAACATATAGACAACTATGAAATCGAAGACTATCGCGGTTGTTTGACATTATAAATAGGATAGAAAACGAATTTACCGCGTGAAATTTGTAGGACCCGACGTTTCGGTGACGTTGCAGCCGCCGTTGTTTACCCTAGACAACGGCGGCTGCAACGTCACCGAAACGTCGGGTCCTACAAATTTCACGCGGTAAATTCGTTTTCTATCCTATTTATAATATAGACAACTATTTCCTTGATATTTGGAAAGTTAAGTTACCCTACGACACTCATCATGATATAACGATTCTAACAATACCGCCCGATTGCGTTTTTTTTGTGAACTAAACTGAAATTAGTTCAAGCGAGGAGCAATACGCTAGAGCGGAATATGAAACGAATGATCGTCGATAAAAACTACCTATTGAACTTATACTCGTCCGAATAAATTTAAACACATTTCGTGCGGTGTGAGATTCGGATCAGTTTTATTTTTAACACGATTTTATTAGGTCGACCTGTATGTAACTAACTATGTACTGGAATCTAAGGTAACTAATTTAACCATCTTCCAAGGATCGTAGCGTCATGAAAATTGGCAGCTGTATGGAGTTCTGATGACAATATAATAATATGGTACTGTCGAACTGATCTGATGATGGAGTCGGAAGATATGAACTGGAACTTCATGATGGAACATCGTATCATAGCCGTGTTTGGACTTGTTAAAAAAGTCTTGGAATGAACTTTGAGCACGATTAGGTTTCAAGGTCTGATGATGAAGCCGGAAGATAGGCACTGGCATTACATGATGGAATATCGTATCATAGCTGTGTGTATGTGTGTGTATCATAGCTGTGTACATGATGGAGTATCGTATCATAGCCCAAAAGCGTGCTTTTAGTGTTTTTTTTAACAATTAATTTATTACTGGATAGTTTTAATGCGAAAAAGTGACAACAGCTCAGTTCACATTGTGCTCTAGCGTATTGCCCTGTCTCGTTCATACGAGCTAATTTCCGATTTTAGTTTTTAAAAAAACGCAATCAAGCCCGATACATTTCTAAATCGGTTAAAGCGTTTAGAAGTCATGGTGGAATAAAGAAACGCAAAATATATATAGAAGAACCCTGAACACGTTACACTACTTTTTTGTCGGACGGCGTGTGAAAAGAAGGCCAAATTGAATAAAAGAATAAAAGAAAAACTTGTTTACAAAAATTAAATAAACAAAAAAAAATGCTTAAGTAATTGTTAAAAAAATTAACTTTTGTAATGGCTTAGTTATGAGGAAAGGGTAATGGATGTATGAATTTTTCCACCAAATCTTGAATTTTAAGTCGATTTTTCCCGTACTAGTAGAAGAAGGTCCACCGGTTGCTGCCGTTCCATTGATCATATCGTCTCGCTCAGCACAGAAGGGAATAATCTTACGAATCCATAATTACTAATAGAATGGACTAACTGGTCTGGTCTATATTAAACCCCAATTTTGCAGGCTTGTAAAAACATATTTTCATTAAAACTCATACAGGGAGTTGAACCTCTTCACCTCGGTTGGATTTACTGCTAACAGCGAATCCGCTGACCTCACAAAGTTTGGAGAATCCATTATAAATTATTCTGCGGTGGCTGCGTTGACGTGTCAACCGCAGCGCCTCCCCATTGTATTGAAATTATCGGAACAGCAGGCGATGTCTCGCTTGCGGCGATGTTAATTCATTCAAATTCTAAGTGATTAAAGAAACGAATGAATAATATCATAAATAATTAAAGGACAGTTTCATGAGGCTATTACCGTAAATATATCTGAGATTAATAGCCAATAATATGGTAAGCTTCCGTAATCATTGCCTGCCAATGAGGTCGTATTTAACATTTTACATATTATTTATCTTCATATTCTTGTCAAAGAAAAACAATAAATAAAATAAAGAAATATAAGCAGAGGGGGGGGGGGGGGTTGGTGTCATCCTATTTTTACTTTCCCGGCAGAGGAAAAGTATTGTGAACGCACTTCTTCGTGTCTGTGTGTGTGTATTTTTCCATGATAGTGCCCAAACGCTTCATCCGATTAAGTCGACATGATACCTGAGGTAGACCATATCTGAGGAATTTTAGTTTTTTGAAAAATGTAAGCATTAATTATAATAAGTTTCTAAGTGAATCCCTCGATAAGGAACCAATTTAAAATTTGGACTAAATAAAGTTGCTCATTGCCTTGGACATTAAGGCTTTAAACTGACTTCGAAAACTTTCAGGTTCGTTTACTCCTACAATGTAAGCGGTGAGTGCGTTTTATTATAATTTCATTATATTGACTGGTTAATTTTCTAGGGCAGCACTTAGCCGCATTTTTTATTTAGGCCCTAAATTAATTACAATTAATTAAAACGTGAGAGCGCTCTGAGAATTACGCTAAATATGCTATGCCATTAGCACCCTTATACCACCACTGCGTAAATATAAATATTCTGTGCTAGCGCTGCGATTGATCGTTTAGTTTGCATCTGGTTCCCGGCACTAGCGGACTTGGAATCTGCGCTTGATGCAGGATTTTTACTTCATCAACGCTGGATTTTTATCGGTCAAACCCTACAAAATTGACTCCGGTCTCATGTCGCCTTAAGTTGAAATTTGGCATGCAGGCATCATTTGGTTATAGCAAGAGTTGAAAAGATTGTGGGGCGCGCGCTGTGGCACGCTAGTCATACTTCAATCTTAAAATTGGACTTTTATAGACTTGAAATTGGGTACACAGATGCGTCGTTGGATCTAAACCACATTGTTAAATTGTTGGTTGTATTTCTTATGCAAGTGACACAAATAAATTTTAAATTTCGCCGTTTTTAAGAAAATACTACATCATATTAGAAAAAAAACATTTTTTTACCACGGTAATATAACAAAAATACTAAAAATATGCTACATTTGCCATCATAGTCACTTGACACAGTCACTATCGAAGGGGGGGGGGGGCTGGCGAGTGAAGGGGAGTTGGAGGTGAGAGGGGTGTTAGGGAGGGGGATTGGCGGGATCATCAGACTAGCAACATTTCGGCGAAGATTGGTCGCAAGTTTCCATTATTTTCGGAAAACGCTTTGACATTACTGATCACTTTAGCCTTAACTTAGAGATGGAAAGTGGATTGTCTACAATGGCGACAATGAAAACACAAGCAAGGAACCGATTAAGCTTAGAGCATGACTTACGATGTGCATTGGTCGAAACTGCACCGAATATTAAATAAATTATTAGATCTAAGCAATATCATCCGTCTTACTTCTTGCATTATTCTTGACTTAATAAAAAAAGCAAAAACTGGAATTTCTTGTTTAATTTTAAACGTGTAAAATTAGTTAAAAATATTAATTTTCGTAATTTTAAGAAAAAATGCGAAATGAAAAAATGCAATAGGTATTTTTTCAATATATCTAATATTTTTTGGGGTATTTGCTCATGTTTAAGCCGCTTAATAGGTCTTAAAAGGCCTCGGAAATCTAGGGGACCACTGAATAGTAACACCAACTTCTAACATTATGTCTATTTATGTTTCTATATGTTTCTGATTCTACTGGACAATCAGTAAGGTCTCTGCTTCTGCTATACAAGCATGCCTTGCCACCCAATGTACGCCAGCTCTAATAGTAAAGTCGCGATCAATTTAGAAACTTTTGTGGAAACAGAGGTGCACGCACGACGAAAGAACAACACTCATCCATCGTCACATATTTTGGCATCCTTTCCATTAACACAGAGCTGCCAAAGTAAACACGCATGCGATGCTAATCTCTCTGTTTACACTGCGTGAAATATCCCACTGAGTGAATACGCTAAAGAGGTTTTCGGCTGCAATGAAACGGCATGAAATGAATATATTATTTATGATATGGCACGCCTCTCGAAGCGGACCAAATGTAGTATGATTAACCAGCATATATTAGCATAGATTACGCATTGTGTTTCTTTTATCCCGATAATTAATGAGCGTTCAGCGCGCGGCGCGGCGCAGCGCGGCGCTTCAAATTTCCACAGATTAATCCAAAGTTTTCTGTGTTTGTGACAGATAAGACACTCTCCATTTTATTTAGAGAAATTGCCTAAAATTTCAGCCTCATAAATCAATCAAAAAAACCCGATGACGTTCGTATGACATGGACTATGCGAGCGTGTATATGCAAGAATAAAGGATTTAAGCGTATGTGCGATGTGTAAACGTGAATGTTATAAACGTAATATTTAACAACGATAACTCAGGACTTTTTTTGCCTGCGGCGTTTAGAAGTCTTTCACTGCCCCTTGACCCCAACTTTAAATTTGCTGAAACATACGGCATCCAAGGTAGGCATCCACCTTAACTCCAAAACATACGTTTTGAAAAGCCCAGGGCTGGGATTTCGAAGTGACGATACGATAAACGATTGTCGTCACTAGATGCGGTAGCGGAACACTGTTATCATATGTTGACAGACTGCAAATTATCGCTTCTTCATTCTTCTTCTTCTTTCTCAGCCTGGTTTGGTCCACTCTGGACGTATGCCATTTCCTTCTTCTTCCATGTCTGTCTATCAGCTGCTGCCCTCAGCCAGTTGGTCCATGCTGCTTGTCTGATGTCGTCCAGCCATCATAGTTCTGGTCTCCCTACGCCTGGCTTTGTGGTTCTTGGTATCCACTGGAAAAACCTCTTCACAAATTAGCGCACTGCTTGTAAATGGCTTATCGTCGTTAATCGACAAATAGAGCGAGACATTCGTCCACATCTGCATCAAAATTGTTAGGGAGAAGAGTTACTGCGTAACCATTTTCTTACAAATTGTGTAAAAACACTGCAATAAAATCTGCTTACAAAGTCACCTCGCACTTATGATAAAGTAACTAATCTAAGCCCTCACTCTAGTTAAGTCTAAGAGACAAGTTTTTGATAGTCCTTGGATCGTCAAAATTAAGATTAAGGGCGACGGTAGATTATGAGATGCCGCCTGGGGAATCGCCGCGATTACGGTAAGTTTAGAGTGACCGCTTAGCTTCTTATTTTGGAGTAGGTGTGAGATGAGTTTCTAAGCAAATTTGTAAGATAATGACTACGCAATAATTTTTCAAATATCTCCCGAACGATGTCCCGCTGTATTTAGCGATTAACGTCGATCTTCCACCTAAACGCATAATTTACAGGCTGTCAACATACGGTAAAAGTTTTTACTCCCGATTCGAGTGACGACAAAGAATATCGTGTCTTCGCTTCAGAATCCGGGGGCCGAATCCAGAATCCAGGAATCCAGAATCCGGAATCCAGAATCCAGAATACACCTAGAGCCAAAGCCATGATATCAGCCTTTTGTAATCGTCGACAGCGAGAAATTCGGGTAATAACAGTGCAATTGGTTCATAATCTGGGTGTTTTATCGCCCATATTTCAGCGATTTCGGGGTTTGCGCATATACACAGAAATAGCGGATTCCGCATTGAATGACTCCAAAATCGATTTTTAAAAAAGCATTACATATCTGCTAATGACGCACCTCTTTAATTATCTGTGGCAGCCTTTACCGTTTGCCAACGCTTGGTGAATCACCGTGAATCACCGCTTGGTTCGGCGCTGAACTCGGCGTATGTGCAGGCAGCTTAATTACGTATTTTTTAATTTCTTGGGAGACATTATTAAATTATTAGGCATCAACGTTATTTGCATGCGCTCGAAATGCTAATCGGGGTCGTGTTCCTATTATGGGGAAACGGAACGGTCGATTTTGATAGACATGCTCCTTCCGGCCTCGATCAGGAAGATTATTCTATTTAATTCTTTGTAATATTGGTGTTTGGTTATAGAATAAGAAGCTGCATTCCCCCATTAAACTACAGTAAGGCTCACATTAGTTCAGAGGTTTAAAAAATACAACCCTTTTTAAATAATGTTAAAGTTGATACTCTTTCATGAAACATTAATACTTCATATGACCACCCTTAGCATCTATTACAGCTTTATTCTTTTTGGCATGGATTAAATTAAATTCGGCACAAACAGTTACCATTTTTTGATCATAAAACAACGCCTCAATTATTGATAAAATCAGTTTTGTCTTAGTTGGGAAATCCTCGTTTTGAGGTTTCTTCTTGAAGTATGACACGGTGCGAGATCTTGTTGAAAAAAGCCATATCAATTTGGAAACTCTATCTGAAGAGTAGATTACTCCAAAATTTCAGCTTATCTTTCACTTTTAATAACTCCTTGGATGGGTTTTAAATATCCAGGCCCTACTGATGAGAAAGAAACCCAAAACATTACCATTGGTAGATGTTTCGGGAACAGCATTTTGTGCCTCTGGCGAAGGGCTTCTCCTGTGGTATCCATGAACATTAAAGTGGCTTTCGTCGGTAAAAACTACTGTATTCTTTACCCATTCCCATTAGGGCAATAATATAAAAACCGGACGGAACTAGAAATGCCCATGTGTGCATTAAGCCCACGTTATCAATTTCGCTTTCATGATATCAGTCAGAAAGGCCGTCTGGCCTTGCTACCAACTTCTAGGAGCCTTCGGCGTACTATGGAGCTTAACATAACACTAAATGATGACAGGTCAACACAAGTCTTCGTAGGAATTAGAATACTTTTCGGAGTGGGAGCTAATGGGCCTTTACTAAGTTGGCCACGAAGACCCATTCTGTTCAGGGTTGGTCACACTCACGGGTCTACACCCATCCGGCGGCTTCCACGCATGAAGTGCGAGCCCGGGCAGGACTCTGGCCTTAGGGCTAGTTTCCCCTAGGAATCAACCTTCTGGCGCTCTTGGATGGTCTTTACACCGTGCGGCGTAAGCCGCGTTAGTCGGAGTGCATCGACCGTGCACTCCGACTTACGGGGGAGTCTGGAAGCAGTACTGTTTCCTATAGAGCGGGGGTGGTTGCGGTCCTGACGGCGATTGCTCTTGAAACGACCATCGGCTATCCGATCCTGGGTGAACAGCCGAGCAAAGGATGCCGTGGTCCGCGATAGATTCGGTATACCGTTTCATCGCTTCGTAAGGGAGAGGACCGCGCAAGCGACCTCGAACTCGTAACCAATCGATAGACCGGAGTAATCTGGTCACAATTGGAAGTAAGGGCGTGAGTGTGAGCCCGCTGGGTAACCCACCTAGTTATCTCGCGGTTAAGGCGTTGGCCTCTTACGGGCTTGTGGCGGAGCTTGACGGTGGACTGTTTTTGTCTAAGTCTTCCGCGTTCACCTCACGGGGGATAGAACGACTAATCGTTAAAACTTCCTGAGGTGACGGGTTCGCCCGTTGTAGTTGACAACTCTATTTGTATGAAGATCACTGGGATCACGTTTCGTCTTGAGGCTCTGCGGCATTTATGATGAGAAGAACGCTGCCCATTCGACTTAAATACGTCGGCAGACTTCCATGTCGAAGTTGAGTCTGCCTAGTTGGATCGTCTGACCCAAAATAACACACTGGTCGACAGCTTCAATAATATCGTTCTCAACATGTACCGTTATAGGCTTGGGCAATTGACATGATTTTTGTCTTACGTAAGATCATTTTTAGACATACCTGCTGGGTGACGGTAATGGGGTCTCTGAGCATAGCGTCAAGGTCGTTCATCGGTTCTGCCATGATGACCATATCAGTGGCGAATTGGAGGTGAGTGATGTATTCGCCATTGATGTCGACGCCATATCCGTCCCAGTTCGAAAGCTTGAAAACATCCTCTAATGCAGAGGTGACCAGTTTCGAAGAAATAACATCTACCTGTCTGACCCCTTTTTGCAAATGGATTGGATTTGTGCTCTGATCCTTGAGTCGGATGTTGTCTAGTAGAACATTTTTTTTCGATGAACTGTTTTGGTAGGGGGTTGAAATAAGGCGCTGGAAAAAAACAGATGTTCGCAGTCGCCTGTGGATATTAATACTTTACTGGCACCTACTTCCCGCGACCTAAAATTTAACTGGGAATATCTTTCAAAGGCGACGCGGCCTTTGATGGAAAGATCGCGCTGGAAGATTAGCAATATGATGAATACGGCGCGGGAGGGTCCGAATCGAACGGAAAAAACCTCCAAAGAGTTTCCCAAGTGGAGCGAAATCAAAGGACCCCCCTTCGCGGCAGCCCTCCGGCGGCCACCCTCCGCCTCTCCCCCCGCTCGCACATCTAAGCCCCGCGGGACCATCAATCTCGGGGATGTCGCACAACTCACTTTATAAGTCTTTCGCTAGAAAAAATGCGGGCGGTATTGTGCCGGCAGTTAGAAGCAGATGATCGTTTCATTTGGCCTCCGCGGGGATCGATTCAGAGGGGGCTTGCCTTCTGCCTTCGAGACTTGTGCACTCAGCCGTTTGTTTCTTTTTCTAGCAACAATATTCATTAACTTTAAAGTCCGCATAACTAATAAAATAGTTATGAATTTCATTTAGGATCCATTTTTTTATGGAAAAACCGGTATTAAAAACACGGACATAGTATAAAACGATTCTTTGTTATAATAAACAGGGTTAACTAGAGTTGTCAACTACAACGGGCGAACCCGTCACCTCAGGAAGTTTCAACGATTAGTCGTTCTATCTCCCTGGAGTGAGCGCAGAAGACTTGGACAAAACAGTCCACCGTCAAGCTCCGCTACATGCCCGTAAGAGGCCAACGCCTTAACCGCGAGATAGCCAGGAGGGTTTACACTCACGCCCTTACTTCCAATTGTGACCAGATTACTTCAGGTCGCTTGCGCGTTCTTCTCCCTTACGAAGCGGTGAAAGGGTGTTTACCGAATCTATCGCGGACCACAGCGTCCTTTGCCCGGCTGTTCACCCATGATCGGGTAGCCGATGGTCGTTTCAAGAGCAGTCGCCGTAAGGTCCGCAACCACCCCCGCTCTATAGGAAACAGTACTGCTTCCAGACTCCCCCGAATGTTAGTCAAAGTTAATGGGCCCTCGCTGAGTTAACCACGATGACCCATTCTGTTCAGGGTTGGTCACACTCACGGGTCAACACCTATATTCATTCATCGCAAGCTGTCACTTTGGACTTCCAAAGCATAACGATATAATATAGAAGCGCAAATTATTATAATAAGGTGTCACAAAAGTTAAAAGATGCTATCTTAATGTTTATAAAATTTGAGTGAGATGTAACTTAAGGGATTTATATTATATTATTTAATTGTTACATTTTATTTGTTTGTTCTATATCTGTATTTTCTACACCCTAAGCGGGATTTTAGAAAATAAATGTAATTGAATATGATTTCACTAATAATGCATAGGTCTATGCCAAAGTTCAGTTCAATAGATTTAAGCGTTTGGGCGCTATCAAGGGGGAATCCACATAGACCCACAGACTGACTTCCATCTGTAAATGGTCTAAATCGTCTCAAGAGGCCTAAAATAAGATAATTCCGTCTTTTTACCGAAAAAAAAACGCGTTCATAATACCTTTTCTCCTCGTTGTTTGGTGGTCCGAGAATGTAAAAAAAAATAAATACGAAAGGTGTGATTTTGGGATTTACAAAAAAAAAACCGATATTTTTTAACAAAAAATTGAGGGATTTCTTATTTAACATGTTTTTTTCAAAAATCTACTTAGTCTGCGCCGTATGACATTGCAATTATTTATTCTTGAGTAAATAATATTAACATTTTGATTCAAGAATCGCTCATTTTAAGCGGAATCTTAAAGCTGTCGGCATGAAATTTGTCACTGAAAAATATTTTCTTATCTAAAAAGGGATGCCAAAGTTGTTATATATTATATATGTTATTATATATTATTTTGACGATGAATTATACTTTTTTCACTAGATATTTTTATATTACATTCTATATTACTTAACATATATTAAATATAAAGGACTGTTTCTTTCTTTTCTCACATATAACTTTTTTTATATTATTTAATCGAATTTTTATTATTGCCGATTATACAATGGAATTGCATTTTATTTTTTATATTATCTTTTAATGTTTTTTTTTAATTATTATTATTTTTTTTGAAGACCACATTTTAGGGCAATTTAGTGTTATTAGCTTTTTACTAAAACTTGTACATTTGTAAGCAATCAAGCAATCAAGCAATCAAGCAAACTTGATTGTAATATTAGAGTCCTGTCCACCCAAGAACGGGCTAGTCCCAGTTGGGTGACAAAATCAAATAAGCAAAAGGTTTAGGTTTTGCCATTTAGTTGCTGTTATTTTCGTAAGCAAATTAATGTTTTATAGTAATTATTTCTTAAATAAATAAATAAATAAAAAGGCGCAGAGGCCCTTTTTTACCAAATCGAATTCAACATTTTAAAGTGCCTATTCTGATGATTTCGAAACACTAACGCTTTGTTTTTTTATTATACCTTCGTTTAATAATAAGCAGAATTGTGTGGTGAAAATAATTTTACCGACTCTCTTATTATTTTTCATCATGAATGAAATACCTTCGTAAGCTATATCTCATTGAAGGCCGATTCGAAGTATGAGTTGGCGCATCGTTTGGAATGAAAATAAATCGTTCATCCCGAAAGCTGAAGGCTGAAGGCTGTAGGCGAGCGTGAAAATGCGATGAGCGAATGTAGTAACGGGGATACAGATACTCTCTATACATAGGACACTCAAAAAGATTTGAGAAAAGCAAATTTTATGAATTAATAATCTGTTACGGCGTCGAAGGTGAAGCATCTTTAAATCAATAAATCGGCTGTGTCACCCCAAGAATTTCCCAAAAAGTTGCCAAGGACTGATTTTATCTAAATATCAATTTAATAAAATAAATCGATGAGCGTCCTCTCGCGGCCGGCGGACTAACCCGGTTAGGTTCCTTTGCTTATACCTCGGGCGGCGTGGTTCGTCACAGGAGGACACAGACACACAGAGAGACTTCCATCTGGAAATGATTTTAATCGTCTCAGGGGGGCTCAAAATGCTCATTTCCGAATTCATCTCGAAAAAAAAATGTGTTTTCACAATACTTTCACTCTTCGTCGGTTGGTGGGCGATAAGTAAAAATGTTTTATTTATAGGGCGGCGCAAATAAACCCAAAATAAATATATTTCCAATCTCCTATAAATCGCAATTTATTTTTTTAAGACGTTTGTGACATGAAAGAAATAATATATTAAAGCTAAATTATGCAATTAATTTTATGAAAAAAACATTTTAAAGTATTTAGTAAAAAAATAAGCAAAAGTATTTAATACTTTTATATCTCCAAATTTGGTAAAGCAAAGAAGCGTTTTCTGAAATGGTTTTGAACCTATTGTATCTGAAGTATTTAATACGTTTATGAGGGGGTATGGGGGAACTCGAGCAGAAAAAGAATGTAAATTTTTGAACATATATTACGATAAGAAGGGTGTAGGCGAAAAATTTAAATCGTTTGCCTATCAAACAATACATGAAGTACAAAATGAAATTCAGCATACTTACTCCGCCTTCCCCCATTGCTGTTAATCCTACTATCCTACTAATAATCCTAGTAATATTATAAACGCGAAAGTTTGTATGTATGTATGGATGTTTGTTACTCTTTCACGCAAAAACTACTGAATGGATTTTGATGAAACTTTACAATAAAATAGCTTACACATCAGAATAACACATAGGCTATAATTTATAAAGATATAGTGTGAATTATATAAAATATAACGATAACTGTCAAGTAAGTAGGAAAAAAATCTAAGAAATTGACATTCGAAATTTAAATTCTATCCTACTATCCTACTAATATTATAAACGCGAAAGTTTGTATGTATGTATGGATGTTTGTTACTCTTTCACGCAAAACTACAAAATGGATTTTGATGAAACTTTACAATAATATAGCTTACACATCATAATAACACACAGGCTATAATTTATAAAGATATATGGTTTTCTATCATCATTATCACAATTTTCCATCACGACGCTGGTGAAACAGCTAGTTCTACAATAATATTATGACAACATTAGGTCCGTCAAAAAAACGAAAAATTTGTAAATTGAAACGTTTAAAAAAAGGCAGATTATCAACAAAATTAAATTTAAGGGTTAACGACAATTTCCGCACATTTTAAGTTGACAATTTAAATATTCGCCTAGAGATTCATCTATTAAAGTTACCTAGTTATAGGTTCAGTTAAAGTAACGCGTTTTATGTATTTACCAAAAGAGTTACATCCCTGCCACAGCAAGAATTATGTAGAGAAAATTTGCGCCAAAACATTTCTCAATAAATATATAAACATTAGCTGCGCCCCGCGGTTTCACCTGCGTGGTTATGGAAAATTGTGATAATACTACTAATAGAAACATATATAATTATACATTATATACGTGTAACTCTAACGGTTTTTGCGGCGCACGCCAGAATAGCTCGCAGATGGCAGATTTTTTTTTACTTAGGTACTTGACACTTATCGTTATATTTTAGATAATTCACACTATATCTTTATAATAATTATAGGCTATGTGTTATTCTGATGTAGCTATATTATTGTAAAATATTATCACAATCCATTCAGTAGTTTTTACGTGAAAGAGTAACAAACATTCATACATACATTCTTACAAACTTTCGCGTTTATAATAGTAGTAGAATAGAATGTATTTTAGGTCTGTGCATGTAAAAGGGAATTCTTAGAATATATTTCAAGAAAAAGTTAAATGGAAATCTATTTTATCGCTTGAAATCTGAAGTAATTTATCTATTCTTTGAAATCTGTTCCTGTTTTAGAGTTTTATTTTCAGTTTTGTGGTTTTCTTGCAAAATTCTTTACCTTCTTTTGTTAGTTGTTTCCATTTATTAGGTTCCCTTTTATTAATCTGTTAGATATTGATCAGCGGTGAATAATTCTTTTATTTAAAATATGGCGCTGTAAACAAGGGTTGTTTCACAGTCTAGCCTCTTATTTTGTTGATATAATATTATTCTTTCAAAACGCCATTGATGTTTAAACGATTTCGAGTTAGCATCAGATTTTTTCGTGTGGTAGACATGTCGAGTTTCGAGCCAAATAAAGAGCATTAGCGACATGTACTGCTTTACTGTTCAATCAAAAGAAAACAGGAGGTGAAAGCCGTCGTATACTTGTGGAAACTCTTGGTGATAATGTCCTACTGTAAGACGCTTGATCAATCTGAACCAATCATTGATCGAAAATCGACCAGAATGGGCTACAAGGTAGAATGGGCTATTATTAACAACTGACGAATTATAATATACTATAACTAGCCTTAAGTGGTATATATGCCATAATTTTATTGTATATTCAGAATGAATAAAATGACACTAATTAATTTTGCAGCATGACAACGCCCCATCACATAAAGCGACAGCGGTTAAAAACA
Organism: Micropterix aruncella; assembly: GCA_944548615.1. Lineage (NCBI taxonomy): Eukaryota > Metazoa > Arthropoda > Insecta > Lepidoptera > Micropterigidae > Micropterix > Micropterix aruncella. The sequence continues at coordinate 5,848,559 of OX155966.1, forward strand.
CCATTTCCATCTTGGCTGGGAAATTTTGCCCCATTCACTGTACTCTCCATACTTGGCCCATTCCGTCTACCACTTGTTTACATCGATGTCTCACGCACTCGCCATGAAACACTTCAACAATTACAGAGATGTCGAAAAATGATTTTCAGAAATATCTCGGGAAATACCAAAATACCCGAACTTTACTATTTTAATAGGATATTTTTTATGTATTATATAATTTAAAGTTTTTTGAAGAATGCTTTTATCTCCAGAGTTCGTAACTTCCTTGAGTTGCACTATAGCAGCGCTCGAGTATGGATTAACTGGATGACATAACAATTCAAACAATACCACACACTTCTAAATCGGTTCAAGCGTTTGGAAGTTATGGTGGAATAAGGAAACGGAAAACATACATATAGGTAGCTCCTTTAATGTTGGGCAGTGGTGTAAAAAGGGGAATATGTATACAAAGTGTTTTTCCTGTACGGGCATTTTTTTTAGTGGATGAGTCAGTACAACAAAGTAAGCAACTTTTGATATTTAAAAAAAAATAGCAAAAAAAATATATAAAAAATGTTTTTTTGTTCTTTTTTTTAATATTTTATTAAAAAATTTGAAGAAGTTGACTGGTAAATAAAGGTTTGAGTAGCATTTGAGCGCGCTGCACCATCTAACAGCAGGTAATATAGCGTATTTAAAAACAATATTAGCTACATTTTACCTACCGCTAGATGGTAGGACCTTCGTGATAACAGCTTTTCATACTAATAAATAAAATTAAAAAAAAAACAAAATAAAATTTTATTTAAAAAAACTTGTTTTTTAGTTTTTTTTTAATCAAAAGTTGCTTAACTCGTACTGAGTCACCCGCTAAAAAAATGCCCGTGCAGTAAAAATACCCCAAATATTATTTCCTCCAAACTTTCTTAGTGACCTTTTACACTATTCGCTGGCGTTCATACTATTATTCATCATCTTAGGCTGCGAGGTAGCGAAACAGGCAAGTCAGAACGACGTGGGCGGTGGAAAGGAGCTGTCAGCCGAGCGCCGAGCGCTGAGCGCCGAACGCCCCAAAGGCTATGATTGGAACAAACTTAACTTGACGGACTTTCTTTTAGTTCGACGCGATAAAACAAAAGTTTGGCGCGAGCGAGTCGCCTCGAAAACAAACCAGTTTTCTTCCTCCGTTGACAGATGTAGGCGCTTTTACCCTTTTAAATCGAGTTCATGCATGCAAGCGAGAGGAATGTGTGCTCTCTCTGTTACTCCGTTCTAGCGGATTAAAACTTACATTTTTATAACCTATTTTTCTCATGTCCTCATTGTTATTTTATCCATCAAACTCTAATTAAAACGTATAATTTCAGTCATTGAAACTAAAGCGAAATGATGAAGTGATCTCAGTATGGACATTGATCCTATTACCAACCCATGCCTAATTATCACTGACATTATTGACCAGACTTTTTGACGCAGGATTAAAACCAAAAATTACAGTTTCTGATCAGGGCACCAGTAACTAGTCTGTAATGAAAGTATTAAATGTTTCATGTAAAAATCCGTATTTTTATCATGACAGCATCAATTGCTTTGCAATCTTTGACGATCCATATCTACTTTAAAGTTTCAGATATAATTTACTAACGAAATACTTCATTCCTCAAGGCAAAATAATATTCTGTTCTAACGTAAAAAAGTCAAAATCAAAAATCAAAATCAAAATGTTCTTTATTCATATAGACACAATAAAATATTATTTTTAATTTATGTTCTTATGATGCGTCCAAGCCTTACTCCCAAGCCGTTTTGTCATTTACATAATCGGATATTGTATAGTATGCTTTTTTATACAATTTTGCTTTAATGGTAGCTGTAAACTTATTTACACATAGTTCTCTAATAGTATGAGGAAGTTTGTCATAGAAGCGTATACATTGTCCCAAAAAAGTATTGCTTATTTTGTGGAGACGAGTGGCACGTACAACAAGGTTATGAGTATGTCTAGTATTAACATTATGAGTGTCGCTTTTTTTTAGACTTGTCAATATTCTTGTGGACATACAACAGATTTTCGTATATATATATATATATATATATATATATATATATATATATATATATATATATATATATATATATATATATATATATATATATATATATATATATATATATATATATATATATATATATATATATATATATATATATATATATATATATATTGTGATGCAACAGTAAGAATATTGATCTCTTTGAATTTTCCTCTAAGTGAAACCCGAGGACCAAGTTTATATATAGCTCTTACAGCACGTTTCTGTAGTATAAAGATGTTATTGATGTCCGCACAGCTTCCCCAGAGAAGAATCCCAAAGGTACCTATATGAAATAGATTAAAATAGTAAAATGTTTAGAGCCATTATCGAATTGATAGCCGACATATAAATATAGCCGAATTGTTTTCAGAAATTAAGTGTGAAATTAGCTGCACAAATATTTAGTCATTGAGTAGCTGCCACTATTAAAACTTGTATATAGACAAAGCAAATTCAGACCATTTCAGCGATAAGTAGGGGAACCCGGGGTGGAATGGGGTCCGGGGCGGAACGGGAAGGGGGGGTTGAAGCTCGCTTAGGACGACAGAGACGCGTGACCTTCGCGCATAACATTCAGTTCGCTGCGCCGTGCTATACGGAGTGGTCGTGCTGTCAGTGAGAGTGCGTCTAATTTGGATTTCACCGAAAAAGTTTGCAAATTCCAATAATTGCTCTTGGACAACAAGGTATTTAAACCAGACACTATTATTTTTTCGGAATTTTACATTACATGTTTGTTTCAACATAGTTTTGACTAACGAAAAGTGTCGTGATAACTCAAGGCCAACAAATATATCGGCCATAATATTCGTATTTTCTAGAACGTCCCGTTTGGAGCACAATGGGTGGGGCGCAATGGGATACATTCCCGTTCCGCCCCTGATAATATAATTTGTACTATACTAAGCACTTTTTTTATTTTATCTGCAGATGGTGCGTACATATACCCGAAAAACCAACCGTCAGTCCTGGTCTACGGACGCCATGAAACAAGCTGTTGATGCGGTCGTTAGTGGAGAAATGGGATACCTGGCGGCATCTAATCTGTTTGAAGTGCCATCATCAACACTAGAGAGATATGTTCGTAAAAGACGACAAAATCCAGAAGCTGCTATTGATAAAACGTCAGGAAAATACCACACCGTTTTCACAGCTGAGCAAGAATTAGAGCTTGTAAACTACCTGAAAGATATGCAAAAACAACTCTTCGGAATGACTAAGAAAGAATTTTGTCGACTAGCATATCAGCTAGCAGAAAAAAATAATTACAGCCACAATTTCAACAAAACTTCGGAAATGGCGGGAGAAGACTGGGTTAACGGTTTTTTGAAGCGTCACCCAGATTTAAGCCTAAGAAAACCTGAAGCAACATCTGGAGCAAGGGCAATGGGTTTCAATAAAGTAGCAGTATTGAATTTTTTTACTCTGCTTAATGAAGTTCTGGACAAACACAAAATAGATGCTACAAGAATCTATAATTGTGATGAAACTGGCATTAGCGTGGTTCCTAAGCAGTTTTCAAAAATAATTGCTAATAAAGGACAGCGTCAAGTAGGCGTTTTAACATCTGCCGAAAGAGGCACTACTGTGACAGCCGAGATATGTTGCTCAGCTGCTGGAACATACATGCCCCCATTGCTGATATTTCCGCGAAAGAAAAAACAACGCCAATTTGAAATTGGTCTCCCGCCAGGAGGCTGGGCTGAAGTTAGCGACTCTGGTTGGATGACTGCGGATATATTTTTAATATGGTTTAAACAGTTCATTCTGTTTTCGAAAGCTCAGAAGGATCAACCTGTTCTTTTACTCCTTGATGGGCATGCGTCTCACACAAAAAACTTGCCCGTTATAGATATGGCACGAGAAAACGGTGTAATAATATTGTGTTTCCCTCCCCACTGCTCTCACAAACTACAACCACTAGATGTTGCTTTTATGAAACCTTTAAGCTTGTATTATGAAGATGAAATAAGAAAGTGGCTGAGGTCGCACCCAGGAAAAGTAGTTCAGCTTTTCGACATATCTGTGCTTTTTGGTCAAGCTTTCTTAAATGCAGCAAATATGAGAACAGCCATTAAAGGCTTTGAAAAAACTGGTATTTGGCCATCCAACTTTAATATATTCACAGATGATGACTTTCTACCAGCAGCCACAACAGATATTCGCTTGGAAAACCCTACTGAGAAAACATCTCAGGAAGCACTGACTGCACCAGGCGCCCCTTTGCTATCTATTGAAACACTTCAAGATCTTTCTACTACAACTGTCAATGCTATGCCAGGCAATGAAAAACTACCCGCAGATACTCGTACTAATGACAAGGAACTTGCATCATCAGTAAACATTTATATCAATGCCAAACCTGGATGTTCTTGGATGTCTGATTCTCCTACCCGTGCCATTGTTGACACACATTTTTCAGTCAGATCCCCAAAAGACATTATCCCGTTGCCAAAAGTGAAACCTGGAATCAAAAGAGTTGAGAGAAAGCGTGGAAAAACAGCAATTCTTACCGCCTCACCGTACAAGACTGAATTAGAAGAATCTATTAAAAACATACAAAATATCAAGGAAGCGAAAGAAGAAAAAAATAAACAAAATCTGTCATTTAAAGGCAAAGAAAACAAACCCAAAGGAATGAAAATTAAGCCAAAGGAACAAAAAATAATCGTAGCTGAGTCTGAAGAAAGCTTGGAAGAAGACGTAAAGAAAATTAAACAAAATTCATTTTTAAAAAGGGCCAAACAAACGAAAACGAAGCCAAAGAAAACAAAAAGGATCGTAACTGAATCTGAGGAAAGTTCAGAAGAAGAAGACGCGTCTTGCTTGTATTGCCACGATTTATACTCCAAGTCCAATGAAGGCTGGTGTTCTTGTGGCGTTTGTAAAAAATGGGCACACATGGCGTGTGCTGGTCTAGACAGTGACGATGACGACAGTGTTCTCATATGTGAACTGTGCCAATAATTGTGCACCCCATTGTGCCCCGGGTGCGTTTCCCATTGTACCCCGGGGGTGGGGCAGAATGGGAAATTTCCTGTTTTTTTTCCAGACACTAATTTTAGATAGTTTTAATAAATTTAGATAAGTTTAGCTTTAGTTTCTTTGTAGATAAATAAACAAATAAACGTATAATACGATAAATTTTGTTATTATTTCTTTCAAACTTTCACAAATAGTGATCAAAGCTTAGCTACCCTATTCCGCCCCGGGTTCCCCTACTGCTGACTGCTTGAAATAAAAATAACTTATTTAATAACTTAAATAGTAAAACGTTAATTTAAACAGCCCATATGCTTGTGGTTTATCAGAAAAAAATACTGTTCTTCTCTAAACATTGACTAAGGCTAAGGAAATAATTACTAATCTTTCAGCGATACATTATAAATGTCAAATTGTTCATGCTATCGTTGTTACCCGGAGTAATGCCAAAGTTTCAAGTATCTCAAAGCAAGCTTACGTCCTACCTCTCCCCAAAGTCTCTAATCCTCAAACTGCTAAAGATTATAGACCGATCTCTGTACATCTGTTTTAAGCCAAAGTAATTGCTTAAAGTGGGTGGTTTATCATCAATCCAACCGGTTTTTGGACACAACTTATCCACTCGAATGTTACCAGTTATGGTATATGCAATAACAGATGATGTCATTAGTTACAACTTATTTCTAATGGTTATGGTATTATGAATGTTTTTTAACTTGCCTTGGATTAATAAACGATTAGTAGTAGTAGTAAACGGAGTGGAGGGCTTGTTGGCAGCCCTTGATGTCACCTAGATTTATAAGATCTTTTGTAACTACCCACTTTGTGGTTGGGTCAGTTGTCTGCTAGTAGCCCGATACTGCTTATCAGTGTCCGTCCGCGTACGTTATGTCGCAAACAGAATACATTGAAAATAATCGGAATGAACGATTCCCTGTCTGCTGCAGAGGAGCCGGCTTACAAAAATTGACTCGACTATGGAGGTGCGGGCGTAGCCGGCTCCACGACTAAGGCTAAGGAAATAAGCCGGCTCCACGGGGTAAGCGCTGGATCATTCCGGGAGCATCCTTGTTTTAGTAACCGATTCCTCCCGGAATGGAATGACATTTCGATCCACTAGAGTGGGGGATCTATTTCATTCTTCGGAATGGAATAGCTAGTCGGAGCTATATTCGTCGGGTTTAAATCCGGAGGACAACCGGCTCTTCCGGATCTGCTCTTTGCTATGCGCAGTGGGCTCCAACTAGGAGCCGGGATGACTCATCGGTAGCCCGCGCCTCGCACCTCGGCTCTGCTCAGCTCATCTGAGCTGAGCAGAGCCGAGGTGCGTCAATTATCTAATTGACGGAGGCATTTGAACACTGCATTAAGCGAAACCACCCATAATTTAGTCTAGCTAGTACTAATGGCTTGGTTCTTAAGGGTTCCGTACAGCTTGGGTGGTGCTGGCCAAACTTTATATCTTGTTGGCTTGCCGAACTCACGGTTTAACTCCCATCTGGTACCGTAATCGTAGAGGGGCTTACCCTATCAGGGCCGCTGTGAGCTTCTGCTACGGCTGTATTCCTGCAGTCGGAAACTGTTTTGAACAGAAGATCATGGGAGCCTATAAAACCGGATCCTGGGCGCCTACAATACCTAGCAAACCGGATAATGTACTAACCGCCCAGCCGGAACTGGGAACTGGGCGGTTGGTGGATTATCCGGTTTGATAGGTATTGAATCTGGGAAAAATATAACGTTGTAATACACGGAACCACGCATGTTTCAAAAGTGATTAGGTATATAACATGTACTGTGGTTCATACGTATATATCAACACTAGCTGTTGCCCGCGGCTTCGCACGCGTTAAATTTGGGTTAAGATAGATCCCTTTTTCCCAGTCAAGTGGTAAGTTTTTGCGTGTAATATATAAAGGTATCTAACGTCCTACTCTGTAGGTACTCCTGTCAATATGTACTTCATGATGATCAACTAAGTAATTAAGGCGTGAAGATGTGACGATCGCGGTGCTTGCGCTATGCATGTTATCGAGACAAATGATGAATTTATAATGAGGTTCTAGCGCCTTCTCACGTCCGGGAACCGTCGCGCGCGACTTCTATTTTGATTTTTAGGGTTATTTACCCCTTCTCACCCCCTAAGTGGTAGATTTTAGAAAAATATGAAACATGCATTTGCTTATTTGTTTATTATCATTTAAACCCCCTTTCGCCACATTAGGGGTTGAATTAAAAAAATACTAAATACGTATTTGCCTAAATGTTTATTAGAGTATACAATTTCCATCTAATATCGTTTCTCCATACAAATTTTAAACCCCTTTTCACGCCTTTAGGGGTTGAATTGAGAAAAAACGCGAAAGACGTATTTAATTATTTGTTTATTAGAGTTATCTTACAGTTTCAAAATTTCAAAGTTTCAAAATAAAAAGTCCATCTAATATTGTTTCTCCATACAAATTTAAACACCCCTTTTTACGCCTTTAGGGGTGAAATTTCAAAAAAATACGAAACACATATTTGCTTAGATGGTTTTTAAAGTAATCCTACAAAGTTCATCTAATATCGTTTTTTCATACAAATTTTGAAACCCCGTTTCACCCCTTTAGGGGTTGAATTTTGAAAAAACACAAAAGACATATTTGCTTATTTGTTTATTCGAGTAATCTTACAAAGTTTCGAATTAAAAAGTATATCTTTATCGTTTTCCATACAAATTTCGAAAGCCCTTTTCACCCCTTTAGTTGTGGAATTTTGAAAAAATATGAAACACGTGTTTCCTTATTTATTTATTACAGTGACCTTACAAAGTTTCGAAATAAAAAGTCCATCTAAAATCGTTAATCCATACAAACTTTAAAACCCCGTTATACCCCCTCTAAGGGCGAAATTTTGAAAAACCATGAAAGACCCATTTGTTTATTTGATTATGAGAGTAATATTACAAAGTTTTGATTTGAAAAGTCTATCTGTATCGTTTCTCCATACAAATTGTATAAGTTTAGGGGTTGAATTTTGAAAAACCACGAAAGACGTATTTTCTTACTTTTTTATTAGAGTAATCCTTCGAATTTTCGAAATAAAAAGCACATCTAATGTTGTTTATTCATACAAAGTGTGGAACCCTGTTTCACCCCTTTAGGGGTAGAATTAAAAAAAATTAAACACCTATTTTCTTATTTGTTTAATAGAGTAACCTTACAAAAATTCGAATTAAAAAGACCATCAATAACGTTTCTTCATAATAATTTTATAACCCCTTTCCACCCCTTTAGGGGTTGAATTTTGGAAAAACCACGAAAAACGCATTTTGTTATTTTTTTATTAGAGTACTCCTACAGGAATTCGAAATTAAAAGCACGTCTAATATTGTTCATTCATACAAATTTTTAAACCCGGTTTCACCCCTTTAGGGGTTGAACTTTGAAAAAACATGAAACAACTATTTTCTTATTTGTTTATTAGAGTAATCTTACAAAGTTTCGAATTAAAAAGTACATCTATATCGTTTCTCCATAAAAAATTCGAAACCCCTTTTCACCCCTTTAGGGGCTGAATTTTGAAAAAATATGATAGACGTCTTTCCTTATTTATTTATTAGAGTAATCTTACAAAGTTTCGAAATAAAAAGCACATCTAATATTGTTCATTCATACAAATTTTGAAACCCCGTTTCACCCCTTTAGGGGTTGAATTTTGAAAAAACATGAAACACCTGTTTTCTTATTTGTTTATTAGAGTAATCTTACAAAGTTTCGAATTAAAAAGTACATCTACATCGTTTCTTCATAAAAAAATCGAAACCCTTTTTCACCACTTTAGGGGTTGAATTAAAAAAAAAATATGAAACACTTGTTTCCTTATTTATTTATTAGAGTAATCTTACAAACTTTCGAAATAAAAAGTCCATCTAAAATCGTTTATCCATACAAACTTTTTAAACCCCCGTATTACCCCTTTAGGGGCGGAATTTTGAAAAACCATAAAACACCTATTTGATTATTTGTTTATAAGAGTAATCTTAAAAAGTTTCGAATTAAAAAGTACATCTATATCGATTTTCCATACAAACTTTGGAACCCCTTTTCACCCCTTTAGGGGTTGAATTTTGAAAAAATATGATACACGTGTTACCTTATTTATTTATTAGAGTAATTCTTACAAAGTTTCGAAATAAAAAGCACATCTAATATTGTTCATTCATACAAATTTTGAAACCCTGTTTCACCCCTTTAGGGGTTGAATTTTGAAAAAACATGAAACACCTCTTTTCTTATTTGCTTATTAGAGTAATCTTACAAAGTTTCGAATTAAAAGGTACATCTATATCGTTTCTTCATAAAAAAAATCGAAACCCTTTTTCACTCCTTTAGGGGTTGAATTTTTTACAAATATGAAAAACGTGTTTCCTTATTTATTTAAAGTAATCTTACAAACTTTCGAAATAAAAAGTCCAACAAAATCGTTGATCCATACAAACTTTAAAACCCTGTTTCACCCCTTTAAGGGTAGAATTTTGAAAAAAACATGAAACACCTATTTCCTTATTTGTTTATTAGTTTCGAATTAAAAAGTACATCTATATCGTTTCTTCATAAAAAAAATGAAACCCTTTTTCACCCCTTTAGGGGTTGAATTTAAAAAAAATATGAAACACGTGTTTCCTTATTTATTTATTAGAGTAATCTTACAAACTGTCGAAATAAAAAGTCGATCTAAAATCGTTTATCCATACAAACCTTAAACCCCCGCATTACCCCTTTAGGGGCGGAATTTTGAAAAACCATAAAACACCTATTTGATTATTTGTTTATAAGAGTAACCTTAAAAAGTTTCGAAATAAAAAGTACATCTATATCGATTTTCCATACAAACTTTGGAACCCCTTTTCACCCCTTTAGGGGTTGAATTTTGAAAAAATATGATACACGTGTTACCTTATTTATTTATTAGAGTAATCTTATAAAGTTTAGAAATAAAAAGCACATCTAATATTGTTCATTCATACAAATTTTGAAACTCCTTTTCACCCCTTTAGGGGTTGAATATTGAAAAAACATGAAACACCTATTTTCTTATTTGTTTATTAGAGTAATCTCACAAAGATTCGAATTAAAAAGTACATCTATATCATCTCTCTATAAAAATTTCGAAACCCCTTTTCACCCCTTTAGGGGTTGAATTTTGAAAAAGTATGAAACACGTGTTTCCTTATTTATTTAATAGAGTAATTTTACAAACTTTCGAAATAAAAAGTCCATCTAAAATCGTTTGTCCATACAAATTTTAAACCCCCGTTTTTCCCCTTTGAGGGTAGAATTTTGAAAAAACATGAAACACCTATTTCCTTATTTGTTTATTAGAGTAGTCTTTCAAAGTTTCGAATTAAAAAGTACATCTATATAGGTTTTCCATACAAACTGTGAAACCCCTTTAGGGTTTGAATTTCGAAAAATCCGCCCTTAGTGAGCGTTTGCGTCCTAAAAGGAACCTATGTTAAAAATTTCAGCTTTCTAGGTCTAAGAGTTTGGGCTGGGGGTTGATGAGTCAGTCAATGAATGAATGAATCGGAACTTCTCTCTTTATATATGAGATTGTAGTTAACAACATTGTGTAACAGTGTAGTTACCATGTCACGGGCACAACAAGATCTTGCTTTTACCATAACAGCATGTTATTATACATTTATAGTAAGTTACAAGAATCGTGTTGAAGTAGATTATACCGTTATTTTTGTATTACACGTACGGAGCATGGTGAAACATATAATCGAGTAATTGAGTTTCAACAAAATTCCTTAAAATTCAACAAAATTACGATTGGAACCATAATTATTGTGTATAAAACCGTAATAACAAAACGGTATTTTATAAAAAAAAACAATATTTTCTCAGTGCATCCGGATAATAACCAGGGAGGTCTGGTAGTTGTCGACCTGAAGTCTTCAACCCTTAAATCGATCCGTTGGCAGCCCGACCATGGCGGGCAAAAACGCATCGGTTCGCAAAATATTTGAACTGGATAGCCGATTACGTTAGGTAGAGGCCTCGCAAGCGACCTCGAACCCGTGACCATATTGGGGGACGGAGAAATCTGGCCAAATCTGGTAGTAGGGGCGAGAGGTCGGCCCGCTCTGTTCACCACTCAGTGTCTCGTGGTAAGCCGTTGGCTTCTTACGCTCGAGTTAGCTAAGTCAGACGGTGGACTGTGTTGTCCCTAAGTCTCTACGCTCAATCCAGGTTGAAAGGACGATTACATATCGTATAACTTTCTCGGGTGACGGGCTCGAACGTGGTAGCTGACAACTATAAACTGTACCTAGTACTGTCGTTCATCTTAATTAGTAACTCAGTGCTGTTGAGCCATTATGACCCATGTGTTAGTGGCGGCCGAACTGACCCATGTATTAGCTCGAAGTCCGAATCGACTGTGCATTCCGACAGATAGCCGGGGGAGTCTGGAAACGGATTTGTTTCATAATTGTTGCTCTTTAAACGACCAAACGGCTACCCGATACCGGGTGAAGATCCTGGCAAAGGATGCTGTGGTCCGCGATAGATTCGGTAAACACCGAATCACCGCTACGTAACGGAGAGGACCGTGCAAGCGACCTCGAACCCGTAACCAATCGGGAGGCCGGAGAAATGTGGCTGTAACTTAAAAAAAGGCGCGAGTGTCGGCCCGCTGTGTGCTAACCCGGTTTCTCGCGGTAAGGCTGTGGCTTCTTACGGGCGAGTGGCGTAACTACCATAGACAGTGGACTGTTTTGTCCCAAGTATATTACGCTCACCTCACGGGAGACAGAACGATTAAATATAATAATAATAATAATAATAATAAAACTCTTTATTCTTAAGAAAAGGTGAGCTTATTGCCTGCATGCAATATTTTAGAGCTAACCTATAGCCATAAATATCATTAAAACTTCCCGATTGACGGGTAGTGAATACTTTCGTGCAGCTTGGGCCATAAGATCCACTTTGTTTTCAAATCGGTCGAACTCACGATTCAACTCCTATTCCGAAGTCTCCTCTTATGGAAGGCATACCCTGGGTAAGACTCGCGTCTTAGGTCTCAAGGCAGGTGGATAGGTTTCTCCTGGGGGCTTTTCTCCCGGCGCGACTAGACAGTTTGCGCACCGTTCGGCGCCGCTAATCGGTTGTGCACTTTGATTAATTGCTGAAGGAGTCTGGATACTACGGAAATATACTGCCTCATAAGCAGCGGGGGTGGATGTTGACCTATTGTTATGCCATTCGTGAAACGACCTATCGGCCAATCGATCCCTAGCGGTACGACGGGCAAAGGACGCCCAGGTCCGCGATAAATTGTCATTAAATTACGGCTGAAATACAACAGGTAGAGACCGCGTAAGGGACTTCGATTCTGGAACCAGTCGGAAGGAAGGAGGTATCCTGACGGTTAATTCCAGTTCCCGGTGCCTCGCCGTAAGGCGTCGGCCTCTATCGGGCATGTTGGCTTGGTTAGACAGTATTTTTGTATTGTCTTTAAGGACTATTTATTATAAATCCTTTTTCAATCCATAATTATTTCAATTTGATTATGTCACTATTCATTGCAATTCCTACTTATTATTTACTTTTTCGTGTTATTGAAATAAATTTTATTGTGTTTTATGATAGGTATTTTACAAATATAATTTGCAGACTGACAGACTGACAGACGCATTGACATATCATTGACCTAGTTTTTAGAGTAATGATTAATTTCTACATACATTGTTTATTGCCTTAAGTTAAGTCCTAATATTATTAGATACTATTTTTTTATTTTTTTTCTCTTTTAACATATGTAGTTTAAAGTATGCACAAGCCACTATTTTCTTGGTACGCTTGCCTTAGTACGGGCCTAGGCCTAGTTAGGCCGCGTTGATCTAAAGAAGGACTGGGCTGCGTTACTCTCTTTTTTGCCACTATTTACAACGGAGCCTTTAATGATAATATGTAATGTACTGTAGTTTTCAAAAATGCTCATTTCTTTAAATAAAAAAAATATATAAATAAAGGCTTCCACGCTCACCTCACGGAAGAGAGAACGATCACTATCGTAAAAAATCCTGAGGTGACGGGTTCGCCCGTTGTAGTTGACAACTCTAACTCTGTCTTTCAGCTTGGCGTATGCATGGCATGAAAAGGCAGGTGGATCCCTTATTCGCTCAATATTAAGTTAGGTGTCAATGTACGAGTACGAGGGATGAGGCACGCGGAGGGAGGGGGCGCGCGCTCTTTCAGCAGCTGAAAATGAACATGAAAAAAGGGAGGATCCGGTGTGCGCTCGTTGCACGGGGCCTGATTACATTATGAAATTTGTATGAAGTCTGTAATTAAATTAGAGAGTGCGCGGCGGGGGGGTGGGGGGGGGGGGGGGTGACGGAGGTGCGGGGCAATCGCGGCACTGCGACTACTAATGACATCCTATTTGTTGTGGACCGCTCGAAAAGACAGACTGAATCGCAATATGAACCAATAAAAATAATAAAAAGAATAAAAAGAATATTTAAAATTATTTTTACAACGGTTGTTATATGAAATATTGATGGTTAATAGCAGATGTATATTTCCGTAATGTACTCAGTCAGACCTTTGAATTAAGACTAAACACGATATATTAAGGTTAATTCATTGACATTTGGGCATTTAGACAATTACTTACTTAATTAATAAATAGTTAAGGTACCCTATGACACTCACGATGACATAACGATTTTAACTATTTCACACACTTCTAAACTGGTTCAAGCTTTTAGAATGAAGTGGAATGGAATGAAGTTTGGTGGAATGAAGAAACGGAAAACTTACATACATGAATCCTGAACACATGACACTCCTTTTTGTTAGGCAGTCGTGTAAAAAGAATTAAAAAAACGACTGGCTTTACAGAAAGTAAAATATTGTACATTTATATACATACTTTTTGACGTTTTTTTATGAAATATTTGTGAGTTTATTTGTAAATTTATTTGTGTATTATATAGTAGTGTATTTATCCATATAAAGGATGTATATTTCCGTAATGTATTCAATAAGACCTTTCATTTAACACTAAACTCGATATACATTTATGTCAATTTATTGACATTTAGACATGTCGACAACTAATAACTTGATATTTGGACAGTTAAGGTATCCTATGACAATTGGAATGACATAACGATTCTAACAATACATCTCACTTCTAAATCGGTTCTGCACACATTACACTCCTTTTTTGTTGGGCTGTCATGTAAAAAGATCAAATGTGTCACCCCAAGACTTTCCCGGCAAGTAGCCAAGGACTGATTTCATCTGAATATTAATTTCATAATAAAATCAATGAGTGCCATCACTCGGCCGGCTGATGAACGAGGCGGCGCTTGGCGGTTGCGGAGCGCGCGGGGAGTGCCAGCTGCACGGCTCGCCCGCCGCGGGTCTTTTCACGGCTAAGTGCCAACAGACGGAGTTAATATTTGATTAAAATATACAGCAAAATTTAAATATTATTAGTGTAGCTATTATATTAGACATTTTAACAAATAAATCACAATGTGATTTCTGCCTAACAGGCATCTGTGTACCAAACTTCAAATCTTTAAGTTCAACATTTCGAGGATGATTTATGAATAATGCGCCCCCTGGCGGACCGATTTCAACTACAATCTTTTCAACTCTCGCCATGACCAAATAATGCTTGCATGCCAAATTTTAACTCAATCGGATTAAGCGTTTGAGCGCTATCGTTTAGTAATATACACACACAGAGAGACACAGCCAGACAGACAGATACATTTCAATCTGAAAATTGTCAATCGACTCAGGGGATTCAAAATGAATATTTCCAACTCCATCTCGATATTTTTTTAGTGCGTTTACAATACTTCTGGCTGTATCTGTTTCACAAAATGATAGCCCAATCCATCGTAAATAGTATAGGGATAGTACCCAATGGGCAAGAGGAGTATAGAACGTTGGCTTTTATTTTATACAATTATTCTAGATATAGATAAAATTATATATACATATTTAATGTTTTTTTTAAGCAAGTTATTCGTCATCTCCAAAGTCTCAAAAAAAAATCTCCATTGCTTCAGTGATTGCGGCCTTCACAGCACCTGAAATAATAAGAGCAAAAAAGCTCAATAAACTAGAAAGTATTAACTATACAATAACCCAAGATTGTCAAAAAAAAATTAATTTAACAAAAGCTTGAAATGTGGAAAGTGCCATTTTGCTAAATTTTTTTTCAAATACGTGGGTTATTTTATAGGTCATACCTTCTGGTTTAATAAGCTTTTTTAATATTATTTCAGGCGCTGTGAAGGCCGCAATCACTGCATCAATGGGTGATCTTTTTTTTTGAGGCTTCGGAGATAGCGAATAACTCGCTGAAAAAATACTATGTATACATTATTTATGAACAAATATAAAAAAAAAATTAAAACATTCGATGAATACTACGTTAAAAAATTGTTAAGGGGCACTGGGTGTGCCCCTTAACAATTTTCTCAAATACTTCCTACTGCCTACCCAATATAATCGGCGGCTTTTCTTTCCTCAATACATAATGGGCCCGATTGCGTTTCTTTGTGAACTAAAACTAAAATTAGTCCAAGCGAACGGGACAGAGCAATGCGTAAGAGCGGAATATGGAACGAACGATCGTCGATAAATACTACCTATCGAACTTATACTCGTCCGAATAAATTCCAGCATATTTCGTGCGGCGTAAGATTTGACCTTGGCGGGCAGTTTTAATGCGAAAAAGTGTAAACCGGCCATCTCGCTTTCCGCTCTGGCGTATGGCCCTGTCTGGTTCACACGGACTAATTTCCGATTTTAGTTCACGAAGAAACGCAATCGAGCCCACAATGTAAACATTATAATGTATAAAACATGAATTAAAACGATCTGGTGCTGAATTCTGTGTGCTTCCCGTATTACACTTTTTCCAAAATTAGACCACAAAGGCCTTCTAAAGGAAAATACACATAGATCTGAGAAGTAAAAGATTTCTGATTTCCTCTCCTCCCCTCTCCCTCTTTGTTTCCGTTGTCCTTTTCCCGTCCTTCGCGCTTCGTCGATTAATATTTCTCAAGAGAAACGTTCGATTCGGCCCGAAGGACATCCCCCTATATTTTGGGAAGTATCTTCCCTATGTTTTCCCGGAGAAAGCTTAACGTTTTAAATAGGTCGAATTGGCGAGGGTTGCTAATATACGTATTCGTTAAAAATAACTCCTAAAGAATAATAGGTGAGGTATAGCACAACTATTTTTTACTTCGATGTAACTATACAAACACTTAAGACCCTAACATCTGTATCAAATCATTA
Organism: Micropterix aruncella; assembly: GCA_944548615.1. Taxonomy (NCBI): domain Eukaryota; kingdom Metazoa; phylum Arthropoda; class Insecta; order Lepidoptera; family Micropterigidae; genus Micropterix; species Micropterix aruncella. The sequence goes on from OX155966.1 coordinate 5,864,952, forward strand.
GGGGAGAATAGTGGAATCGATTGCGTTGGGTATCAAATCAAATTAAACCAGTCTTGAACTCGAAGAGCATTTTAAAAACTTATACATTTCATGCTGATTCTAGCCCCTCAAGCGGCGGGTGTAAATCTTGGCAGTCAATATAGCACTTTAGAAAAACGATCATAAGAAAGAAACTACTTGATGGATCATGAAAAGAAGAATTGTTGAATGATTGCATTGAAATTTGAAATATGAAACATTAAAACTTCATTTTGTAAAACAATTAGATAATTATGAATTATTAGAAAGATGTAGAACTGAAAAACTCACTTATTCAGCGATATCGGTGTTTTATCTCAAAATACGAAATCCTATCTAGAAATTGTAAACACATTTGTGTACGTTATTAGATGCTTTACCAAATCTATTAGTTCGTTTTATTTATTTTCGTACATATATCCGAAGAGAAGCTACATAATATCCGAAGACAAGCACAGATCCGAGCAATGGTAGCACTCGAAAGTGCCACCAGAATACAAACAATTATTTTAGGGATTCTAGACTGCGAGAAGCACAACAATAATCGTACAATACAGAATTTATTCGTCTTTCTCACACATATCGACCCTTTGCGGAACACTTGTCGTAAAAGCCATTTTGGCCAAAATCACTTTTTGATGCAGTCTTACTCAGTTTTGCGAGCTCTATCGATCTGTATATTTAGAGTTGTCATATTCCCATAAAAATGTCTTTTACTGCACAGAAAATTTTGTAGCCTAAACACGTATTTTTTAAAAATAATGCTGTAAAAACATTCCAATTAAAAGTATTTGCTGTAAACACCGAATATTTACTGCGTGGCCGATACAACATATTATGTTCTATAAAATATTTCTTTTTTTTTTCATAACAATTGTCGTAAAGGATGGCAAAATTTGAAAATGGCGTTTACAACCTTAGGATCAGACACAATCTTTTTATTTATTCTGCCGACATTGGTTGTAAAAACCAAAACACGCGTATGATTGTTTTACAACGTAGCTTAGGTAATCACTAGTAGCTATGGTGAAGATACCTATAGTATATTGTTTACGTAGTAAACACCTGCGCTGGAGCGCGGCTCGCGGCATATCGTCAGCTTGATTGGAGGTTTTGAATTGCCGGGACCGATATCCATTGCAAAACATTGAGATAAACAAGAAAAAGAAACGACAAAATTTGAAAAAGATGAACAAGAAACAGAGAGATGAGAGGAAACAATATTCAACAAGAAAGGGAAAAAATATCGAAGAAAAATCTATGCAGATTAATCCGTGTATTCCAGAGAAGTGTAATCGAGGTTGTTATGAAATAAGCGATGAGAGACGAACCTCCGTTTTTTCATTTTTCTGGAAACTTGATGTTTAACGGCGACGTGATTGGCTAGTTCGCTCTGTACATGCAGGACCTATTAGGCGTAAAAGAACGGATTCTATCAATCAAAATCTTACCTACGATTATTTTATAAATGATGGTGAAGGTCATAGGAAGGTATGCCAAAAATGTTTATTGAACACTTTAGACATAACGCAGAGATTTTTGCTGTACACTTTATCTAATAAAAAGGAAGGTATGTCACAAGAAGAAAAGAGAACGCGAAGTGCTCCTAACAAATATTTAGAATCAGATAAAGTCTATGTACGTACGTTTATTGAGAAACTTCCTGCTTGCCCGTCACATTACAACAGAAAGAAATCCAAACGTATGTATCTGCAGCAAGAATTGAAAAATCTGTCCAAATTATTCAGGATTTATCTAGAGGACTGTAAACTAAACAACCAAAAAGCTGTGAGTGAAACCATCTTCCGAAAGGTTTTTTAATGAAGATTATGACCTTGGCTTCCACACCCCAAAAAAGGATAAATGTACATTATGTACTAAAGCAGAGACGTTTGGAAATGAAATGACTGAAACTGATAAAGAAAAATGGAAGAAACACCTAGAAGAAAAAGAAGCCATGTATAGCCGATTCAAAGCTCATCAAACTTTGAAGGATGTTGATACTCTGACTTGTAGTTTTGACTTACAGACGGTTCTCAATACACCCTTTGGGGAAAGCATGATTTTATATTATTCCCGGAAATACGCAGTATATAATTTCACCGTTTATGAGAGTATCACACAAAATGTTTCCTGTTTTGCCTGGGGTGAGTGTAATGCCAAACGAGGGGGCATTGAGATTGCATCTGTTTGTATTTGTATTTGAAAGAACTTGATAAAAAAGTGTTTAAAAACGCTATCTTATACTGTGATTCGTGCACGGGACAAAATAAAAATAAAGTCGTGTCATCCGTCCTTAATTACTTTTTACATACCTTGAACAGTCTTCAAGTGATTCAGATCAATTACTTGCTACCTGGACATACTTACATGCCTGCCGATTATGTACATGCGACAATTGAAGCCGAAGTAAAAAAACTTATAGTGTGGAGTCCGTCACAATGGCCTTCATATTTTGAAAGTGCGAGAAAAAGGCCTACACCTTATTCAGTTACTTGTATAGAGCACACAGACTTCATTGATTGGGAGGAGCTCGCGACGAAAACCTTTACCAAAGAGACAGTAAAACATATAAAATTCAAAGATATTCAAGTAGCTACGTTTAAAAAAAAGAATTTGAATCAAATGGAAATTAAATATTCTATGAAGTAAGAAGCATTGAGCGAAAAAGTTTTGCTCAAAACGTGCAGAAGAAAGTAAAGGGGAAAGGTAAGGCAAAGGGAGGGGAAAAAAGATAAAAGGGATTGACGAAAGCCATGAAATAGAGTACCAGAAAGTGCTAAACAGCTCAACTTAGCTTCAAAGTATTCCAAAAAACTGTCCATATCTGCATCTAAGTATTCGGATTTGAAGAAATTGTGTTCGGATGGAACAATTCCTAAAAGGTTCCACAGAGAGTTTCAGGAATGCCCTATGATGGCAAAATCAGTGATGCACTCGTTGAAACAGATGAAGAAGATGAGGTTGCATCGGAGATTGTGGATAGATATCCATAATCTCCTCCTCAATCTCCGATGTGACTCCAGAGCTCCAATCAAAGTCATACTTGATTTTAAGTTGCCCCAGTTGACGTTGCTAAACATACTTCAATTATAATACACCACTGGTTACTATTTATGTTGTTAATTGTATTTTATTATTCTAAAATAATAGTTTTTCTAAGAGAGAAATAGTGCATTACATCATTTGCTCCTAGATTATAAGTTCTAACTAGAAGAAACCTAATTATATTGTATTCATTTACAACAATAAAGTCTTGTTTTTCTATGGAACCCTGTCTTTTACTACACAAAAAGCAGGCTATTTTTATTACATACATGTATTTTACAACAAACGTCACAGTATTTCATGAAACTCTTTTTGTCGTAATAACCAATTAACATGAAATTGTATGTAGTAAAAGCCACACTAACTCCTAAACTATAACACGTACTCTTTTCTGGTTTACATCAAATAAAAGTACTCAAAATTTTATGAAAATATTTCACAGATGTATCAATATAACTATAAAAACCAAAAAAATACAAAAAAAAACACGTGTATTTTTTGGTTTTTTGCCCCTCCTGTAAAGTAGCGTTTTGGCTTTTACGACAAGTGTTCCGCAAAGGGTCGATATCTAACAGGGGTGGTTGTTTTTTGATTTTGGTGTGAATTCAGTTCGCGCCGCGCTCATACCCGTTTTGGGACGTTACTGAACATTGACTACAATACCTACATTGTACCCGATTCGGGACGTTACTGTCTTGAGGGGCTAGAGAGATACAATTTATCAGTTGTACACTAACTATTACATGCAGAGTTGGATTATGACGGATACTTGAATAACATGGATACGTATATAGATTTTTTTGCTTCGGAGAGGTGGTCAACAAATAAAAGCTAAATAGTGTTAAGGGCATTTATTGTAAGTTTTCTTCAGCAAGTGCACTAGAGTACTTGAATTGGCTAACGTCCGTTCTCATATAAACGCGAAAACTTCTCAAACAATAGATTTCCAGGCTTTTCATCGATCGATGGTTGTTTCGAACTATCTCTGCTGCAGCTTGAAATTTACCACGAAACTATCGTTCACTCACATTTTCTTTGTCATATATACCATTTATATGTAGTACTTCCACTTCCCATATGTAATAGACCAGGTGGCTGAGGTCTGGTGAGCGCGCTAGCCAGTGCTGCCGCGCTAGCGGATTGCTTCCCCCTCTTCCCATCCAGCGATTTTGCTACACATCGCTGAGATGGTCCCTTGCGTTGAGGACGTAATGCGCAGATCCCCATCGTGTAGTAGCCACATACCCTCCTATAATTCTGGTGGGACGTCATGCAGAAGGACTTTCAGGTCTCGCTGTAGAAACTGCAGATACCGATGACCTTGGCGGAAGCTAAAACGGTCCTATGAACCATTCGCCGGGTATGATTCACTCCGAACTGGTGATCCAAAGATTCACTCCGAACTGGTGTTGGAAGCGGTTTTTTCAAATCTCGTTTTGGGTATTCCATGTACCAAAGAGGTGGCTATGGATGTTTAATATATCAACCCTCCTAAATATAAATTCATTGGTCCACATAATTGTATTATTTATTTAATTTTAAATAGAGGACTCTCTCGTATGTCGAAGCATTTATATGCAAAACGCCTATCTACAAGCGTAGTCTATATGGTATCTCAATCTACAGTGGAGGTTGTTTATTTTAAACAGTCGATGCTCTACGGACTTTGTGATACCAGATCGTTGCGAGATGCGACGAATGCTTGTAGTAGGGTGTTTTCCCTCACCATTGTAGTACTTCTTCTACCCGGTTTATCATCGGTCGCCTCTCTTGGCGTGTAGTACCAGGTATTTCATTTTGCATGAGTTGTTAACCTATGCATGCACGCGTTGTGTACGCGTAAAATTAATTTATGATCGGTATAGCGTTCATGAACTGGGAATGGGATTGCGAGAGATCCTATCGCGGGGTAAAAATTTAGTCGTCACTTCTGCCCGGGACAGTTTTGCGCGTGAAGTCGATGGCCTTGAGAAAAACGACCATAACTTTTAAACTACTATACGGATCGTAAAAAGAATAACTGTAAAATGATCGCATTGAAATTCGAAATTTATAATATTATAACCTTATCTCGTCAAACAATTAAGATAATAATGAATAAATATTTAAAAAGTTGGCATTTTACGCAGCGCGGAGCGCCCTAACCAATATTGGTTAGATACAATTTTAGCATTTGTAAGCGTCTAACCAAAAATGGTTAACTCAAATAGGAAGGGTTAATCTCTCGCAGCATATCAATTACCATTACACAACCCGTAAATAATAAACACGGGTATCAGAGCACAAGGTCACATGAGCTAGAGGAATAGAGCACAAGCACAAAGTCTAAATAATAAACACAAGTAAAAACCAGTCCGTAATCAAAAGCCAAATCGTAGTGACGCGAACGAGTATGCAAGAAACATGCCTACTATAATTTTGATAATGTATAAAGATTCCAAAGTCCTGGACATTCACCAAATATATCTGAAACAATCACTGGTACATTTTCACCAGACGTTGGATGAGCAAGCGTGAAGCCAGCTGACCAGGGCGACTAGAACATCGCACGCATTAAATTATGATATTCCCCGCGTCAAAAACATTTTTGCTCTAAGGCAACGGTACTTCTTTGCTCCCAAAATATGTAATAAACTTGGAAAACCGCTTAAAATTATTAAGTCTTTAATCCAAAATTATAAGTAGCTCCAATAAAAGGGTCGCAACAGAACCGAAAGTGAGCTAACCCAAGATATCATTAAAAGAGAACATTTATATTATTATTCATACATGTATTCTAAAGCATATTCCACATTTCTTTTCGACATAGTTTTTATTTTAATTATTCTGATATATCTACTCGTATACAACCAATATTTATTGTGTGGATAGAATAATAAATATTGGTATTAAAATTTCACAAACATCGTGCATACTAATTACGTCACTCACCCTATAACCATTAATGCCGACCATCATCGCATGCCTAATTACAGCTCATATCTTCCTAGTTGGGTATTGTGTCTAGCAAGATAGTTCGGGATTGAACAAGTTTCGCATAATAACTTAAGCCTTTAAGGGTAGAGCCTGGTTTAGACGGCCATAAAGAAACATGTTTTTCATGTTTAAAAAAAAAAAAAAATAATTTAAACATATTCATGAATCTTTTACCTCTAGAATCGCTGCTACAGTAGCAGATTGCTGTAAGTGTAAAAAACTTACTACTGTTCTTTAAAGAAAACTTTAAATGTGTTTTTATCAAAACCATATTTTTCTGTTCTGCGCCGGTGATAAAAAAACTATTTGGATCAAATCGTTCAAAAAAAAAGAAAGTGTATTAAATTCTCTTCTATATGAACTGAAAAAAAAACACAATAAGATGTTTTAATGTTTTTTTTTATAGTTATTCACAAAAATTTTGGGGCGGAAATCGTTTATTTTTTAAAAAACCTTGAGAAAATATACCAATAATATTTTTTTGTTTTTTGTTTAGTTCATATAGAAAATGCACAATGTGTTGTGCAAATGCACAATATTAATACATTAGTTTACTTTTTTTGGTTCAGGCAAAATTACGCTCGCTATTACCGGCCCAAATAGATACCGTCATTTCTGCAGCGATTTAATAATACCTTTAACGATTCAATAACATTCAATAAAATTTAACGATTCAATAAAATTCATAATCAGATTTCAACTTTGAGTAAAAAAAAAAAGAAACATATTTATTTTGGACTTCTAAACCAGGCTCCCCCATTAACTAATCTATACTATCACAGTGAAATTTTGTTATAAGTGAAATATATTACTTAATAGAAAGAAATAAAAAAAACCTACTACAAATGTAACACTAGGGCTGACGAAAGTATTATTCAAATGCTATTATTTTATTTTATTTTTCAGAAAACTTACAGCGTTTTACACTTAATATTTAAATATATTAGGAAAAACGAAGTCAATTAAAGTGTTCACAAACTAGGCATATTGTTACAGGGCAAAAACGAAAATACAATTTTTACGTAATAGTGTGAATTTCAAGGAAAGGGGTAATAAAGTTACATTATAAATTTATTAGATATGTTTAACTCATTTCAGTAAATAAATTGCCTAAATACAAGTAATATTAATAAAATATTATCATAATATTTATAACTAGCTGACCCGTTGCCCACTTCGTTGGGCGGTAAAACTTTTTACTTGTGATGAAATTATGAGTGTGGCTCGGTTAGTATTGAGTGCTATGATTTATTTCCTGACTGCCAAAAGAAATGTTATATTTTTATTGCATATGTGTGTATGATATTTGCATGCCAATTTGACTATATTACCGTTATTTGTAAAAACTTCTTGTGAGTGTCTTATCTCTTTAACCATTTATGCAGTAAACGGGAAATTATATGCAGTAAAAGGGAAAAGTCTTTTGTTTTAAACACTTGAGACAATAAATTTACTTATTTTGATATAAATTCATAATTGTTGACGATTTAAATATTTTTTTTAATACACAAAAACTACTTTTTGTGACTTAAATATAAAATTTAGACATATGCTGTCGCTCACTTTTTTGTAGGCATTACCAAGCTCTACAACCTTGCTCTAGAACAATCATATACCTATCTCTCATCTCATCTCTCAGCAGCGTTCGTAAGAAACGTTTTCATTCGACCGCTTTTTCTCCGACTCACTTTGCAAATCCAACTACCACGAAAAAGTCTTTTTATTTTTCGGATTAATATGTAGCCCAAACTTTACCTCTTTATAATATTAGTATAGATTTATAATATTAGTATAGATAATATAAATAATAAGGTAATAAAATAATAAAATGTAAAATGTATAGGTAACATAAATTTATATAACATAGAAAAATATATTTATAATGTAATAATAATCATTACAGTATTTAACAGCAAATGAATGTGTAAAGGCTGTGAATGTGTAAAGGCTGTGAATTTAAAGGCTTTTAGCTGCAATGTGTCCGTCACTACATCGATTCTCGCTTAGGTGTACACGATTCTCCATTCTACGTCGTTATAATTGCCTTATGTCGTTATAATAACCATCCCAGCAACAGCTTTGTTTATATTGTGGAAGCGGTCTAGTTTACTAAAGTACCCGCTAGAATTAATTACCATGCGTGTAGCTGTGTTTAACGACCCGAAAAGTAAGCAAGACCTGTCGATGAATGTATTATCGAGGTATATTTAAAAGAAAAACATTGAAATAAATCCAAACAGATGGGTGCAATGTTTTTTGACCATGTAAATCATTACATAATAATTTGAAATTAAATAATCGTTTTGTCGACCAGATGGTCCAACAGAGGGAGCTCTAGTCATACTTCAATATCGAAATATTTGACTTGTCTCGAAATTGGATACACACCTTATTAGGCCGAAATCACGTTGTGAAATTTTGGTTGGAATATCTCACATACAAGCGAAACAAATAATATTTGAAATTTTCCATATATTAACTAAATAGCAAGGCAATTAAAAGCGCCGACGCCTGCGATGCGCAGCCCGTTCAAAATTCGAATTTGAAGGCTCACGGCGACCTGCGTTTGCAGTTTGATTTTGATGCCCTTCTGCATGTTTGAATATGACATAGTATCCTTTCACTCGGCGGCGCTTGGACCAGCTCCCGTACATTCTTGCCCACTATCCTTTCCATTGCATTGCGTCGCATATTAATAGTAATTTTCGCCTTCTGCTCATCGAATTTATTTATAAAATTAATATTCAAATGAAATAAGTCCCTGGCTACAATCCAGGAGAGTCTTGGGGTAACACAACCGATTTTTTTAACGTCTTAGGGAAACATATTACACGTCTTAGAGAAACATAGTACACGGCATGAATTTAACATTTAATATTATCAAAAAACACCGACGGGGATGGGATATAAAAGGATGAGTGCTTTCACATATACCTATGTATATCTTTAACTTTACGACTAAACTTTCTAACAGGTATTATATAAACTGATCAATAACTAATAAATCAATAACTAAGTGCGCAGTATTGCCCCAATTTAATTGTTTTAACACATAGTCATGTCTTCGACTAGCAACAATCTGTACGTGTAATTGCTACAGTAAAGCTTAGGGCAGTATCATTACAGGATTGGTTCCACAATATGCCCGTGACATGGTAAATACCGTCACGCCAACACCCTTACGCGTCATTGTACTTCATACGTATGAACCGCAATCCATGTTATATACGTAATCTCTGTGTAGACAATCCCTTACTGCCGACCATTTGAGCTAACGGGCCCATGATGGGTTGGCCACGAAGACCCATGTGTTCAGGGTCGGTCACACTCACGGGTCAACACCCATCCGACGGCCTCCATGCACGGGGTGCGAACCTGGGTAGGACTCTGGCCCTGGTCAGTTTCCCCTGGGAATCAAACCTCTGGCGCTCCTAGACGGTCTGCACACCGTCCGGCGCAAGCCAATCGATTGTGCTCTCTGACTAACATATTGAGATGTCAACCACAACGGGCGAACCCGTCACCGCAGGACGTTTTAACGATTCATCGTTCTATCGACCGTGCAGTGAGCGTAGAAGACTTTGGAAATAACAAATCCGACGTCTAGCTGCGCCACAACCCGTTAGAGACCAACGCCTTACCGCGAGTAGCCAGGTATGTTACCTGGCGGGCGGCACTCGCGCCCTAACTACCAATTGTGACCAGATTTCTCCGGTCTCTCGATTGATTACAAGTTCGAGGTCGCTTTCGCGGTCCTCTCCCTTACGAAGCGGTGAAACGGAGTATACCGAATCTATCGCGGACCAAGGCGTCCTTTGCCCGGCTGTTCACCCAGGATCGGATGGCCAATGGTCATTTCAAGAGCAGTCGTCGTAAGGTAGGCAACCACCCCCGCTCTATAGGAAACAATACAGTTCCCAGACTCCCCCGACTGTTAGTCGGAGAGTGCCATGAGGCCTCGGGATACCCCCCAGGGGGTACCCTCTTCCTTGGTGGCGTGATTCGGCGGCTACTTCCAGCCCGAAGTGCCCGTCTTTGTGTCCGTCTCTTTACCGCCCCGAAGGGCGTTTCGTTCTTTGCAGGATCCAGGGATTCCTCCCCCCCGTGGCTGCTCCGAGACCTGCCCACGGACCGTGCGCCTCCACCATCATCGTTTCTGGAGCGTCCTCTACCCCACTTACCGGCCCTAAATTTGTTATTTGTTGTTTTATTTTTTTTTATTTTGTGAATATGGTAAATTTAGTATTATTTTTGTAAATTTTTACTTCTGTAAATTCTTTTATTATTATAAATAAATGGGTTCTCGGGGCGGTACGGGGGGGGTGGTTTACCCTATTTCACCCCCTGCGCGTTCTACCCTTCTGGTACGCGCAGGGTTGTCGTAGCACGACATCCCGGGCAGACAAGACGACCCTCGTCGTTATAACTGCCCGGGCGGTGGGCGGGGTTTGCTGCCCTCACCTATCGCCTTGAAACTCTAAACTGTTAGTCGGAGAGCACAATCGATTGGCTTGCGCCGCTCGGTGCGCAGACCGTCCAGGAGCGCCAGAGGTTTGATTCCCAGAGGAGACTGGTTGACCCAGTGTCCTACCCAGGTTCGCATCCCGTGCGTGGAGGCCGTCGGATGGGTGTTGACCCGTGAGTGTGACCGACCCTGAACACATGGGTCATCGTGGCCACCTCATCATGGGCCCGTTAGCTCTCTGACTAACAGTCGGGGGAGTCTGGAAGCTGTATTGTTTCCTATAGAGCGGGGGTGGTTGCGTACCTTACGGCGACTGCTCTTGAAATGACCATTGGCCATCCGATCCCGGGTAAGAATCGGGCAAAGGACGCCATGGTCCGCGATAGATTCGGTATACACCGTTTCACCGCTTCGTAAGGGAGAGGACTGCGCAAGCGACCTCGAACTCGGAACCAATCGAGAGACCGGAGAAATCTGGTCACAATTGGAAGTTAGGGCGCGAGAGTCGGGCCCGCCAGGTAGCATAACTAGCTATCTCGCGGTAAGGCGTTGGTCTCTAACGGGTTGTGGCGTATCTAGACGCTGGATTGTTTTGTCCAAAGTCTTCTACGCTCACTGCAGGTCGATAGAACGACTAATCGTTAAAACTTCCTGTGGTGACGGGCTCGCCCGTTGTAGTCGACAACCCAAGTTGCCGACCATTTGTATTAATATCATTGTTAAATATTTTTTTGTTTGATGACAACACAGCTCTTGCATGAATAATTAGTTTTATTGCCATTCACTTAAATCAGTAACTACTTTAATAAAATATATATGAATAAATGCAAATATGATCCAAGGGAAGAAAAGACCGATGTAATGTCTTGCTAAGGGTAGTACAAGTCCTTAAAAACACTTTTCCTAAATTTACAAAATTTTCTGTCGCCACTCATTCTTTATCCAATCACTAATCAAACTACAAGTCTCAGATGTCATACTTAGACAAAACTATAGCAATTAATTAATAGATTAAAAAAACATCCGCTTCGGGACAGTTTTCGTTATGTTCAAATATATATGATCAAATAAAAAAAATAGACATACATATCTTAGATTTTAGTTCTATTTAATTGAAAAATATATTAAAATAAATTAGATAAATACATTGTCAGTTAAAAAATAGTTGAGATACAAGGAATTATTTAGTACATTAAAGAGCATGGATATGAAATCGAAGACTATCGCGGTTGTTTGACATTATAAATAGGATAGAAAACGAATTTACCGCGTGAAATTTGTAGGACCCGACGTTTCGGTGACGTTGCAGCCGCCGTTGTCTAGGGTAAACTGAAGAGCTGTCAGTCCGTTGTTTTGCGGATAGGCCGCAAACCGCTGCCGCCACTGCGTAGGTTATAACGGTGGTGGGGGGCCGGGCTCGGAGCGCGGGAATTTTTAAAATCCGTCTTGCACACAACACTCACTGTATCCTGTTTTACGTCTTTGCGTTCGGCGTTCGGCGGCGGGAACATTTTAAGAAGAGGGTTCCACGTAGAAGAGAGTTTGTAGCCGTCATCTCTATTGAAGTTCGGAGTTCTTCTTATTTCAATGGCTTCCCGGATCATGCGAGGAAAGTAGAATTGTTCCTTGGATAGAACAATGGGATTTTGAAACTGCATCCAGTGGTTACTTCCGCTATCCAATATATGTTCGCAGATCGCCGATTTTTCTCGCTGAACGTTTTTAACAGCTTTGATGTGTTGTGCAGCTGCGGTCTAGCCTACGTTGGACAAACGAAACGGCCCATAGCCACGCGACTGACAGAACACATCAAAGCTGTTAAAAACGTTCAGCGAGAAAAATCGGCGATCTGCGAACATATATTGGATAGCGGAAGTAACCACTGGATGCAGTTTCAAAATCCCATTGTTCTATCCAAGGAACAATTCTACTTTCCTCGCATGATCCGGGAAGCCATTGAAATAAGAAGAACTCCGAACTTCAATAGAGATGACGGCTACAAACTCTCTTCTACGTGGAACCCTCTTCTTAAAATGTTCCCGCCGCCGAACGCCGAACGCAAAGACGTAAAACAGGATACAGTGAGCGTTGTGTGCAAGACGGATTTTAAAAATTCCCGCGCTCCGAGCCCGGCCCCCCACCACCGTTATAACCTACGCAGTGGCGGCAGCGGTTTGCGGCCTACCCGCAAAACAACGGACTGACAGCTCTTCAGTTTACCCTAGACAACGGCGGCTGCAACGTCACCGAAACGTCGGGTCCTACAAATTTCACGCGGTAAATTCGTTTTCTATCCTATTTATAGAGCATGGATAGTCTGCTCTCCATCACTAAGCATGAGTCTGCTCTACATGAGCATGGATCGATGCACATATCTGCTCTCCCGAATACGAAGCTACTGTAGACTATTACGTAACGAAGATTCATGCCCAAATTTACGGAGGCGAATAAATAGGTACACTTTCCTTGCAAATAGACAACCCCCCTCCCCCTCGCGCCAATTCAACCTCCGCTCGCGCGCCAATTTGTAATATATTTGTAGTCTATCGTTCTATCCCTCACGGGAGATATCGTTAAAATTACATTATCGGCACATTATCGTTAAAATTTCCAGAGGTGATGGGTTCGCCCGTTGTAGTTGACACCTCTAAGTATATTTGTAGTATTTTTGGTGGTGTTAAAATGGTATATTTCTAAAAACGATGTAGATTTTTCTTTAATATTCTTCTTCTCCGTCGTTCCCTCATTACTGAGGATCGTGGTCACTAGACAACAGTTTGCCTACGAGGCTCCTCCATTTCGACCTGTCTTCTGCATGGCGGGTCGCAGATTGTATTGACCCTTTTGTAACTTCTTTGATGAGGTCGTTCCATGTGGCCGGTGATCTGCCTCTGCTTCTTCTTCCCTCCACTTGACCCCCGGAAAGCATTTTCTCCAGATTCTCTGGGTTTCTCCTGGCAACATGACCGAAGAACTGCAGGACCCTTCTCATTCATACGGTGGAGAGTCTCACTTAGATGCCGAGTTCTTCCAGGACAGATTTGTTGATGCGGCGTGCTGTCCATGGGAGCATTTTACGCCAACACCACATCTCCAGTGCATCGATTTTGGTGCGTATCCAAACCGTTATTCTTTAATATGGTTGACTTGAGCCGTATTATTTAATATGGTTGACTTTTAATATTATTTGTGTCGCTGTTACACAGGACATTTCAACCAAAATTTCGATATTCTATCAACAATGAGATTTCGGTCTACCAAGGCATCAGTGTACCGAATTTGGAGTCTCTAAGCTCAAAATTTCGAGATTGAAGTCTGACTAGAGCACTCTCTGATGGACCGATTTTAACTACAATCTTATCAACTTTTGGCATGACCGAATGATGCCTGCATTCCGAATTTAAGCTCAATCGAATAAGGCGTTTAGGCGCTACCCTTAAGGAACACACACATACAGAGCCAGACACACAGACAGACTTCAATTTGGCGTCTCGGAGAGGGAGGGGGGGGGGTCAAAATGCATGTATCCGTCTTCATCTCATTTTTTTTTAGTGCAGATACTTTAGCTCTTTGTCGGTTGGTAGGCCGGTAAAGTGAATGAATGAATGAAAATCTCTTTATTGCACAATAAAAACAAGATACAATGGCGGACTTATTGCTACATTACAATATCTTCCTGTCAACCAACATGCTGGTGTTAAAAGAAGAGTAGGGAAAAAATTAAAGCTTAAAATTAAATTTTAAATTATAGCATATAATATACATTGTGTGTGTAGGGTAAGGTAAGGTATGTTGGTGATAATTTTCAAAATAATGAAATAGTTCATATAAAAATAAATGATACCAGCTCGTTATCCTCATGTTGTATACTTCTATGTTTGAGCTTAGTTATGAATAATCAGTAGTTGTTGTAAAGCGTCTACATAATTATTTATTAATGAGTATGTGGTATCAGCCGACAAAGGTAATTTGGTGATATAGGTCGGAAATTTGGTGATAAGGGGTTGGTAAATTGGTGACAATCAGTATAAACAAATATTTGTGAGGTTAAATTCTGTTTTATTTGAGGTAAATCGAAAGGAGCATATTCCACTCCTAAAACAATATCAAACGAGTTTAGGAATACAAACAACAACAGGAGACATAAGAGTTTGTATAATTTTAGCACTTTTTTGTTTATTCACAATATTCACACCTGAAATATAATTGTTCTTCTGTGTCCAAATCACACCCAAGGCAGTCGTTGTGGTAAGGCACAGTGCAGTAAGAGCACTGGATCCATTGAGCTCCATTTTTAGCGGTTACATCTTGAGAATACAGACCATTACACAGACCACATTCCCAGTCGTCAAGATGGCGTGAGTTTTCCTTGTTCTGAACAGTTTTCAAGATGGCCTTTTTCTGAACCAATTTTTTCTTCAGTCCCGTCGTCTTGGTTTCAGAATCATCGGAACCCCTCGATGAGCTCGCGACACTCGGACAGTTTGAACAGCTGGCAACTGGAACTGTTGAAGCCGACGGTACATTCAAGTTTGTATCTCTTAAAGGTGTCAAACATTTAGCGGACGAGTCTTTGGCTCTCCTTTTTGTAACTTTCTTCTCTGGCCGTTTAGGTTTCGTTAGAATGGAGGCGACAGGATCAACTGGAACATTTTCAAGGGTTGTGGAAACGCTAATAATGTTTGGCTCAGTTCCACAACTACCATCGACTGTCAATGCTTTCTCAGTTAACATGGAAGGCGCTAGAGCCAACTGATTGACAGCGTTGTTGTCCAGAGGACATATGCCTGTTTTTTTGAACGAATTTATTATGTTTTTGGATGTGAAACTAGCTACATAGGCCGGATTCAGAATGGAGTGGAAGTTGGTCCTGTTGGGTTTGTCGCCTGGGTACTGTCGCATGTATTCATTTATGCCTTTCCGCCAGTAATCCTTAAGTGGTTTGAAAACACCGACGTCCAAAGGTTGCAAGATATGAGTGCAGTGCGCTGGAAAAGTTAATAGGTAAATTCGATTTTCCTTAGCCAGTTCAACGACTTCAGGACCGATGTGGGCTGCGTGCGAATCCATCAAAAGGATTATTGGTCGCTGTGGAGGTATTGCGGAAATGAAAAACTTAAACCATTCCACGAACAGTTCGGTGTTTATCCATCCTTTCGGGGAGAGTTTCACCAACGAATTGGGAAGACTGTCTCTTGCCAGTATGTCAGTCCAACGTACGCCCTTAAAAATTATCATCGGCGGGATCCATGTTCCGTTTGCGCAGATACATGCCAAAACTGTGTGAGTCTCTCCTCTTTCTGCATACGTTCTATTATAGACGTATTTCTTACCTATCGCTGTGACTACACGGCCGGGTTTTACTACATAAGACATGCCAGTCTCATCGCAATTCCAAATGCGATCTGGCATGTCTTTGATGCCCAATTCAGTTGTCAAGTGGTCCAACTTCAGGTAGTAATCTGCCAATATCGTTGGGTTAGCCATTGAGGCCCTGTATGCAGACAAATTTTCAGGAACTCTCAGACTTAAACCATACCTTTCTTTGTAGCTAGCCCACCACCATTTGCTGGCTATGTTTTTGCCCGAGTTCAGGAAGTTTTTGCGACCACTTGCGGCGGCTAAGTCATAAGCAACTTTTCTGATAGCAAATACTGTTAGGCCGAAGCCCATTTCCGTCATTTCAATTATATAATTAAATAATCTTACTTCCAATTCCGAGGAGAGGGCAAAAGGCCGTCCTAATTTTCGGGCCGTTTCCTCTTCTCTTGAAACATAATGTTTCAAGGTGCTCCAGGGAATTTTTGTAGTTTTGGAGGCAAAATATAGGCTCTTCCCATCTTCTTTTATTAATTTTAAAGCTAGCTGGAGCTCGCTTGAGTCATATTTTCTATATCTCTTCTCCTTATCAGCCATTGCTTCTGGAACAATATATTAAAAAAAACTAAAAATGTGAACTAAAAGTTTGATACGGTAAGTTGGTGATACATACGGTAAGTTGGTGATAAAAAAAAATTGCTCAATTCAAGACAATGTACCCATGGAAAATAATATTTATGATATGGACCGTAATATGTCACCAACAATCGGACATTAAAGCTGCCTGTTAAAAATTAAAAAAATCCCGAAATCCACCAGTCCGAATCGTGTAATAATGTTGTCTAAAAATGCTAAGCAAAACGGCTCAAAACTTAGGGAATATTTTTTTCTTCTTATAGGATACGGAAAGCAATGGTTATGTCAATATAATGGTCATGTTATAACAATTAAACTATAGTAACGTTGAACACCTACCTCGAAAGATGTAGATTTTACAGTAATATTTCCAAAACTTCTCTTGGGCGACGCTCTGCAGATACAATTCACTGGCTCGACTGGCGAGCACTGTCGCTGCGTCGAGACGGCGACACGCACGGACCTGGTTGCTAGCTCTCCGTCTCGCTCTGGCTTGCAGCTAGAAAGTAGCGCCGTCTCATTGATCTGCCGCTATCGGTTTGTTGATGGCAAGCAGTTTAAGATTTATCACCAAATTACCTATATCACCAAATTACCTCCCTTTACCCTATATAAAGTAAAAAGTAAATAAATAAATAAATTTTTGAGTTGGACATATTACATATATGCCTACATATTTTAATATATTACCAAAAAAAAAAAAAAAAAAAATAAATAAGTAAATAAATAACCTGCCAAAATAAGGTAAGAAAAGAGAGGATATAACGGAAAGGTTAGAATTTATGGTTCATATTTATTGTGAAAGGAAGTGCTTTTTCAATGATTACTTAAAGGTGAACAGCGAGCTAGCGCCTCTAATAGTTGAAGGTAACTGATTCCACAGTCGAGCTGCATGTACGGAGAAGGGGTAGGAAAAAAAGTGGTATTGTGTTTTGGGATTCGTAGGATATTATTCTGACTTGAACGAAGTGAGAGAACATGACTTCCTAACCCTGTAAAAGCCTCGTTGAGGTAGGAGGGAGATGTAGAATTGTGTAGGACATTATATAGAAGTGAAAGGATATGCAAATTTCACCGTTCCCGTATACGAAGCCATTGCAATTTTTATCGGTACTCGGAAACACGGTCATACTTCCTCAGTAATCATACTGGTTATACATCCTCAGTAAAGTAAAATGCGACGAAATTCTAAACTGTTTGCTATTATATTACCGCACTCTTATTTACCCTCTTAGTCAAAATATCGCCTCTACAGCTTATAATTCGTTCCCATCCCCTAACTTAACTTGACCGATATTTCTTACGAAACCGTATTGATTTAACTAAGTAAGATTGGTAGCCGGACGTAGCTATCTAATGCGATTAAGGCCGCCCTTATTAGACCGCACAAGTTCCTCTTGCGTAAGCTGCTCGACTCTTCAAGTAGTTTACACTTCTGCCACCGCCTCTCCCCCCCCCCCACCTCTATGTAGATACACTTCAAACGCCCCTATCCGTGCGTAATATGTTAATTTCGCTTCTTGTGTCACATGTACTTTAGTGCCGAGATATTCGCATCTAGGGATATGGAATCCAATGAAAGTGTCGATTCTTTTGTTTATCGAGTAATACGTGGGGCATATTAAAAGTTTTTGGAACTGGCCGCTTATAATAAAAAAAGTAAAAAACCAATTACGAAATATGAAAATGGAACTCTCTGGGGCTTTTTATGTCATTTGTTTTTTATTTTTTTCATTGTGGCGTCGGTTTAAAAAATTGTGTGTCTGAATTACAATGAAATTAAAACGAGAAAATTTTCAAGCTATGATTTTTTACGATTTTCGCTGCGGCTTAAGGCAGTTAGAGAGTTGCAAGATACTACAATTGGCATTTGGCGATGAAGAGCCATCTCGTAGCTCTGTGTATGAGTGGTTAAGTAAGTTTAGACGTGGACGTAATCGTCTCCTTGGCGATGCACGTGAAGGTCGACCAGCGACTCCAGTTACCGAATCTACATCATTAACATAATCATAATCATAACTTTGTTTATTCAAAATAGTACTAAATCGTAACTTTTTGACGTCAATAATGAATACAAACATACATAAATGATAAAAAAATTAAATTATTGTGACATTATAACAAATTATTGTGACATATAACGTGATATAAATCATCGAGGTAACCATTTTATTTCCAAGGGTCTTTGTCGTCTAGGTAATCATTTATTTTATAGTAGCCCTTTGAGTACAGCTTCTTCTTAATGGCTTGCAAGTTTGCAAGTTTTCTGGGACTTTATTGTAGAAGCGTATACATTGCCCTTTGAATGATTTCAGGGTTTTGGAGAGTCGACTTTTATGGTCAGCAAGTTTACTTTATTTCTAGTATTGACACCATGCCTAAAGTTTTTTAAAAACAGTTCTTTATTTTGATGCACATACATTAAGTTTTCATAGATGTAATGAGATGCAAGCGTCAAAATAATGATTTCATTAAATTTTCCGCGTAACGACTGTCTAGCACCTAATTTATAAATAGCGCGGATGGCTCGTTTCTGTAGTATAAATATTTTATCAGCGTCAGCAGCATGACCCCACAGCAAGATGACATACGACATCAAGCTGTGAAAATAGCCGAAGTAAACCAGCCTCGTGGTGTCTATATCTGTTAAATTACGAATCATATTGATACCGTACGTAAATAAAAACAGCAGCAGTCAGCAAGTCAGCAAATTCGTACTGTATATAGCATTGGAATGAGTCAGGTGAAAAAGATTTTATATATGTATCTGTCGTTAGCGGAAGCGCATGATTTGGCGGGAGACCAGAAATAACTGCGTGGAGTGGTGTCGTAAAATATTAGCAAAGTTTGATGGAAGACAATTATTGACTGGAAGGCAAATATTGTGACAGTTGGCGAAACCTGGTTGTTCTGCTTTGAACCGGAAAGAAAAAGCCAATCGGCAGAATGAGTCTTTCTTTTTGAAGATTTTCCAACGAAAGTTAGGAAGAGTCGAAACATTGGTAAGAAACGTGTTGCTTATTTTGTCTGCAAATCAGGACATTACACAACAGTGTCGTTTGAAGACCAAAGAACAGTGACTGTATATTGGCACGTCTACACTTGCTTGCCCAGAATCTTAGGAAAAAATCGTGAAAGGCCTTCTCAAAGCAATGTCGTCCTTTACGACGATAACGCGTCCGCACATTCCGCTAACGGAAGCGTATTTGAAGGCATCAAATTTAAAACTGATGACGCATCCGCCATGCAGCCCAGACTTCGCACCTAGGGACGTCCTTTTGTTGTCTAAAATTAAAGACAAATTAGGCATATTAGAGGCACACGTTTTACGAGCCCTGAATCGGCGGTGAATGCCTTCACGAAGCCATTGAATAGGTCCCTAAGAAAGGCTGGTCAAACTGCTTTTTACAATAGCTCCAGCGAATGCAAAAATATATAAACTGTGATAATTTGAAAAACAATGAATATATCAAAGTGTGGTTTAATTAATCAGAATCCTAAAACTTTAAAAATTGCTAATGAAAATGTTATTTTCCTTTGTTTTTTTTCAGTTTTCACCGTATGTAATATTATTAAATGTTTTTAAAAAATATATTTAATTTAAACTTTATTGAGGAGTATTTTAAATAGGTTTTATCTACTTAAGCCAACGCCAGCCCGATCCGTACACAACCTGGCCTGAAACGTCTTGCATTTACCTGAAAAAAAAAAAACAAAAATAGATTTTGCTCAAAATGAAAATTTACAATCTGTTTTATTCATTGATGGAAAGGACCGATATGCTTTAGGGTTCCCTAACTGAAATCGATCGCAGAGCTGCCTTACAAATGGACTAGGGAGAAATCACACTTTCATCTATCGTAATTAATACGGGAAACAGATTATCGAATGAATTTTTGAAGTCCGACTGTGGGTCCTAAATTTTAAAGTTTAAATCTGAGTCACTGGGACCGTAACTTTAAAACGAAATAATTCACCGTTTTATTCGTAGTATGGAGGAGCTGATTACAGCTGGGCTATTTAAACCGATCCGAGCTCAGCGCTAGTGGTATGTAAAGTAATTTTAAGTTACAAATTACTACATTTTGTTTTAATTTTCAATGAAAGGATTTTTTATCAATGAAAAATTTATTTTCTCTTTGTATGTTATTATGTAGCTCTTTCTAATTTCGTATTACGTATGTACGTACGTACCTACAAACCAAAGATGGACAACGAAATCATTTTATTTTTAACCGACTTCAAAAAAAGGAGGAGGCTATCAATTCGGTTGTATCTTTTATTTTTTTTTAATAATGTTTGTAAGCGCAGAACTGTCATTTATAGACCGATTTGGAATTTTTATTTTTTATTTGAAAAAAGTTGTTTTATTTGGGATATAATTGCAGATTGGTCCCAAAATCCACGTTCTAATGATCTGGGGATCCATAAGATAATTGAGGGAACTCCTTAAATATTATCATATGAAGTTGAAAATTTACCTGTTGATTCAGTTCCAATGACAGCGCATATTTTTTTAAATTTTTTATTTATTTATTTGTTTATTATTCTCTTATTACTAATCAACATTATAGTAAAACCAAGGCATAGAAAAGTAAAATTAATAAAAATATCACAGTAAGTATACAAATAGAATGACACTTAGAATACTAACTATCATATAAGAATAAATGGTAAGCATGACCTGATTTTACACCAACGGTTGGATCCTGATAAGGGAACTCCTCAACGGTCAACATCACGAACACGAATTTTTTTATACGCATTCAGTTAGGATAGCCTGTTCTAAGTTTCACTATGACATGGCTGCTGCACCCAGGGTTGGCTCCCGCCGAGGATATTCCTTAACGGTCAACACAAAGATACGAAATTTTCTATATGCAGTCAATTACGACAGCCCGTTCTAAGTTTCACCAAGACAGGACTGCGGCAACCAGGGTTGGCGTCCAACGAGGGAACTCCTCAACGATCAACAGTACAGACCCGAAATTTTGTATACGCATTAAATTATGATTGGCCGTTCTATGTTTCACCATGACATGGCTGCAGCACTTACAAAAAAATGAAGTTGTTTTTTTTTTAAACATTTTGTGTTATTCTTCAAATATGACGTCGACATTCGTCGACATTCGTTTTGCTAATTATAGCACCTACGTATGTATATTTTCGGCATAATATGTAGGTATATTTTATTTAAATATCGATAACTTTCACATCCCGAAGTTAAGCCCCTGTTTTACAAATGTTCGCTCCGTTGCTTTAATTAAATTTACGTCTTCAAACGCGACTGCAATAAAAGATGCCTTCTTAGATTTGCCCTTCAGAAGGCGAAATACGCGACTCGGTACTTAACTTTAATAAGTCGGTGCAATTCAAATTTGAATTCTTCTAACGCGCTTTTATAGCTCCATGTTACAAATAAGAAACTTAATCAAGGTGATTTTGATGCCTACTTTGCCCTGGCAAAGTAATGGCTAAAGTATATCTGGACAAATTCCTTCTTCTCTTTCTCCTTCTCGGAATACAGTTAAACGGTTTCCGGTAAATTAATGTAATATGACTGAATTAATAACCTCTGATTATTAGACAAATCCATTTTACTTTCCAAAAAAAATACACCATGTTTCAAGAAGTATTTTAAAAGGGAACGTCTTGTTTTCGAGCAAAGTTTAGAATTTGAGTTTTCACCGAATCTCCTGATTTTCAGTTCCAAAAATGTAATTTCTGGACAATGTATGTGTGCGTGTATATGTGTGTATGAAGGTACCCACTCTATCTCAGAAACTATACACCAATTAGGACTAAAATACGTCCAAAAATAGTTTATCGTTATAATAACTATGTTATCACGATGAAATGACATCGAGATGAATACGACTAGTGTCGAAATATTCTCAGTCAAGTAATTTCTTCAAAAATCAGTTACTAACATCCATTTCTGTTACAGAAACCATCCTCCATACTTATTACATCCAAGGACATACAGTAATTCGGCTGCAATAACTAAGAATATCATTAAGTTATCAATTGCGGAAACAGGTGCTGCTGCCCAAAGTATTTAAAGAGGACATTAACTATCGTTAAAATGTTTCTGGTCCACCAGATAAGTAACTTTTCATGAAACTAATTTTATATATTATTGAATATATATATATATATATATATATATATATATATATATATATATATATATATATATATATATATATATATATATATATATATATATATATATATATATATATATATATATATAATATATAATATATATATATATATATATATATATATATATATATATATATATATATATATATATATATATATATATATATATATATATATATATATATATATATATATATATATATATATATATATATATATATATATATATATATATATATATATATATATATATATATATATATATATATATATATATATATATATATATATATATATATATATATATATATATATATATATATATATATATATATATATATATATATATTAAAGATTACCTTTAACCTAAATGGATTATTTACAATGAACGAAACATAAATGATGTAAGTGGCTTTTATAATTATTTACTTTATAATCATCTTATTGATCAATTCTAAAAAGAATATATACACAAAACTATCAAATATTTCAAAATATTGAATTTTTACATATTTTATGTTTCGTTCATTGTAAATAATCCATTTAGGTTAAAGGTAATCTTTCCAACTAATAGGAAAGAGCTGACTGCTTCCTTTCATTGATATGAGGGCATGTCACGCTTTTAGTTTTAAGTTTTCAGCTGAATATTGATCGCAGCTTCTTTATATCGCACCTTTAGAAAATAAAAAAAACGAAATTCGAAATTTTAAATTCTTCCATCTGTCAAGTAGCTCGTCTTGTCTTGTTATTTCCCCTGAAATAATAGGAAATTGAGTGAGTTTACGTATAAAGAAGGATTGTAGCTTAATTTTTGAGATAATTGGATGAAGGGTGAGCGTTTACTAGTTGAAAAATGGGCCCAACTTAAACCTACTCCTCTTTCCGCAAGTGAGAGGCATTCATCATTCTCGTTAACACCTAAAGCATTCCCGAATCCGATCAAGGGAATCCTTCGTCACGATGTAAGTGGCTTTTATAATTATTTACTTTATAATTATATATATATATATATATATATATATATATATATATATATATATATATATATATATATATATATATATATATATATATATATATATATATATATATATATATATATATATATATATATATATATATATATATATATATATATATATATATATATATAGATAATATTTGATTGGATTTTAAATGAGATGTATGCCTGGATGAGCACCACTTTCGACAGTGCAATGTAGGTTTAATGGGATCCCTTTATCGCTAGCGAACGATCGCCCTTCATCCACATCTCAAAAACAAAGCGTATCCTTTTGCAAACCAAAATAAAATGTCTATATTAAAGACAAATTAAAGCAAAAACAATGAAAAAAATCACAATGAATCGTCTCTTAAATGCGGAATGACATACCGAAAATTCGATTTGAAATGTGAATATATCCACTCTTTAAAAGGACGATATACCATTGCTGGGCTCGCTATCAGCCAGCCATTAAATGAAAATAAAAATAAAATACTTCATTTGGTCGTTGCCATAAAATAAGATATAAATCGTAATTTCTGGTCGAGAAGTTTATACTTAAGGCTATATGATATTTACAAGAGTTCAAAACATAAGATAAAATTGTATAATATTGTTAATATTTGATTGGTTTTTTGTAAAATTTCTTTTTTTAAGAATTTGTTTTTAAAGGATGACACTTTGATGAAAAAATAAAAATAATAAAAGCCACTTACATAGCTGGAAGATTTTCCCGGACTGGATTGGGAAATGCTTGTTTTAAATGAGATGTATGCCTGGATGAGCACCACTTTCGACAGTGCAATGTAGGTTTAATGGGATCCCTTTATCGCTAGCGAACGATCGCCCTTCATCCACATCTCAAAAACAAAGCGTATCCTTTCGCAAACCAAAATAAAATGTCTTTATTAAAGACAAATTAAAGCAAAAACAATGAAAAAAATCACAATGAATCGTCTCTTAAATGCGGAATGACATACCGAAAATTCGATTTGAAATGTGAATATATCCACTCTTTAAAAGGACGATATACCATTGCTGGGCTCGCTATCAGCCAGCCATTAAATGAAAATAAA
Source organism: Micropterix aruncella (assembly GCA_944548615.1). Taxonomy (NCBI): domain Eukaryota; kingdom Metazoa; phylum Arthropoda; class Insecta; order Lepidoptera; family Micropterigidae; genus Micropterix; species Micropterix aruncella. The sequence goes on from OX155966.1 coordinate 5,889,661, forward strand.
AATAAAATACTTCATTTGCTCGTTGCCATGAAATAAGATATAATATTCATGGTATTTATTATCTAATGTAAATTAATTAAGTTTTTTCATATCTAATGTAAATTATGCTTACCAGCCCTGCTCCGTCACTTTACCCATTGTTCCTTGACTGACATGTTTACTGCCTTTCATAAAAATATTTTATTGTACTAAAAATATCTACTAAATCTATTCAACTACTTTTTGATGGGGAGACAAAAGGGCGCTTCTTTGGGCGCTTCTTTGGGCGCCATACTAGTTGAAAAAGTAGAAAAATATTTTGTCCAGGCTTCGTGCTTATTACCCGGTTGTGAAGCTACTCCATTATTTTCGTCATCGATTATTTTTCACTCAGCGAAAGCCACAAAGATAAAACTACAAAAAAGCGTTTTATAATGATAATATATTCACATAAACTTGCCTTAAAAAGAGGAGAGCAACGACAGCGCGTGATGAAGGTGTATACAATTACTGATGAGGATACCTGGGCGACTTCGTCAAGTTGATTTATTTCCTATATAATTATAAAATATAAATAAAAATATCTTTTCTATAGAAAGATCTTTAAAATATTTTATTATTCAAACAATTGCTTCAAGAAATTTAATTTTTTAAATTATTTTTAATTATTTATTTTATTATTATATTAATATAAATATAAATATTTTATTTATTATATATTTAAATTTATGTTTATTAATAAAATTAGGAATAAGTCCATTTCATTTTTGAATTCTTCATATTATTGAAGGACTCTCTTGATTAAATTGTTTATTAACAATACAAAAATTTTCCTTAATTTATATTATAATAATAAATTTTATTATTAATTTTTTATTATTTTTTATATTTTTATCTATTATATTTAGAAGAATTGGAGGATTAAATGAAACTTCTTTAAGTAAATTAATAGTTTATTCATCTTTAAATCATTTAAGGTGAATATTATTAAGAAATTTTATTACCATTTTAATTTGAATTTATTATTTTATTATTTATTTTATTTTATGTATAATTATATTTTATATTTTAATTTTTTAAAATTTAATAATATTAATCAATTATATTATATAAAATTAAATAATTTAATAATTTTTTTATTAAGATTAAATTTATTATCTTTAAAGGGATTACCTCCTTTTTTTTTGATTTTTTTTAAAATGAATAATTATTATTTTTTTATTAATAAAAAATATTATTATTATTACATTTTTTAAAATTATAATAAATTTATTAATTTTATTTTTTTATTTACGATTATGTTATCCTTTATTATTAATAAATTATTTAAATTTAAAATATTATTTTTATTTTATAAATAATAATTTATTATTTATTTCTTTTTTTTTATATTTTAAAAATATTTATATTTTAAAAATTTTAAGTTAATTAAAACTAATAATTTTCAAAATTATCAATAAATTTTATATTTAAATTTTATTAAATTAAAATATATATTATTTTTAATTTTTTTTCTCGGATCTAGAAGCAGCCTCCCGATTTTTTGGGGCTAATACACCTTAGCCGCTCTGAGGTAGTAACTAAACTTGATGAGATGCTGAGGGTTTAGGACTACTAGGAATTCAGAAGCATGCCTTCAAAAGCCATTCCTCGAAATCGATCGCAGCTCGTTATTACCAGGCAGCTTGAGGGCCAATTCTCGATGATTTTGTCCATTGTGGTCAGTGCTTGCTCCACTGGGGAGATAGACAAATCGAAAGGTTGAGATATTTAGAATTTTATCTTGCAACGAGGCATAAAAAACTCATCAATATCAAGTTTGTTTTGTACCCCAAAATCCAAAGACTGAAATAATCGCTTATGGTTAGGCTATTATAAGGTAGTAGGATATGAACTAGCCTTAACGGCCAGTATGTGGGACCAGCTAAATAAAACTTTAATGATATTTTACGAAATCATAATTAATATTTTATCTCATTAGGATTATTAATAGAAAACTGCTCCGCTTCCCACCCGACTAATGTATTCACACTTCGATATAATGGAAATTCGACAATATAATAATATTATATATGATTTTATAATATAATTATATATAAAGTATATATAATATCTATATATGTCTTATTCTAATGTGTCTTATTCTTATTCTAATGTTATATAAAGTATATATAATATCTATATATGTCTTATTCTTATTATAATATCTATATATGTCTTATTTTAGTATAATTTTATATAACTTATAGAACTTGTAGTAATTGGATTGTCAGCAAGGTTAATTTTAATATATGTTATCGTAATAGCTAAGATTTTCACTCCCGACAGGAATCAACAAAAGACATTAGTACTACCTTAAACCAGGTAAATTTATAGTGAGGTGATAAACCATTATTATGTCAAAGAGATGTAAATCTTTATGAGCTAGATTTATAAACGAGCATACTTATCTTTTTTTTTTGTGTTAGGAAAAAAATATTTTGTAATTTGTGTATAAATTTATGGATCAAACTAAACTAAGCTATATAAATATCAAGTAAATCTATTAAAAATAATTAAAATAATTAAAAACGTTCCAGCCGTTAGAGAAATTGAACTATGTATTTATAATTATTTTAATTGCGTTTTTCAAAAAAATATTTGTGGTTTACGTATTTATCCATATAGATACATGCATACTTTCGGAATGTGCTCAATCAGACATTTAATTTGACACTAAACACAATATATTTATGTTAATTTATTGATATTTGGACAGTTAAGGTACCCTATGTGACTCGGGATGACATAACGATTTTAACAATACCAAACACCTTTAAATCGTGTCTATCATTTAGAAGTTATCATGGAATAAAAAACGGAAAACATACATAGATGTACCCTGAACACAAACACTGAACACTCTTTTTTGTTTGGCAGTCGTGTAAAAATATATTTTTACTGATTGTACTATCTTGCCGTGAAATTCTTCACAAGGATTTTAAATGGTTGGCTATTAGTAATTGCGATTCCACAGTAAGTATTCTATTTCTATATTTTTGTTCTTGGTCTTGATGCTCTAATTTTCCTCGAACTTGGCTTTGGAGGAACGGTTCATTTAAAGGAGTATAAACGTCGCGTCACGAGCCGCCACGGTCGAATAACAATCGCGAATCGTCGTTCTGCGAACTTATTATGAATAATTCATTGAAATACGTCGTATTCAATGAGCAGCCGCTTGATTGGTATCGAATCTCGGAGCGATCATGCGTAAACGTCCGACACATAAATCCTTAGCCTCACGTCTAATGACACGCATTCACAAAATGCACACCTACTTCTGCAATCAAACTCTTCTGCACACCACTTCTGCTTCGCAGTGAAAATAGGGTTGATATGGAGGTAAATTTTGAAGACCCCAAATGGCCTTTCTAGAAATTGGCCGTTTAAATTACATAGACTTAAATTCGTAGGGTTACGGGGAAAACGATGGACGTCATATTTTTTTTGTGATAATGATACTAATGCCATCTTGTGGCTGGTTCCCAAATAAATCGAAACGTGAATAGAATTTCGAACGAATGATTATAACCAGCCATTTAATGAAGAGAGAAGGAAACGTGTGACGGAAAAAAACGATCAAAGTCGACGGATGACGGGGGACATTGATCGTTCTTTCCCGTCAGGTTTAGAGGTGGGATACCTCGATGACCCACCGGTTGACGCTGAGGAAGAACTTTGAAATACCATGATCAAAGACAATGACTTTTCAAGGTTTTTGTTTTTAACCGGAAGTACAATAATTATCTACATATAATGTATTTTTTAAAGAAACTTACGTATTGTTATTATTAAATTAACCTTATATTATATTTAAAATAATTTTATATTTATAAATTAACAGTCAAGACAACATTTGCCCAGAGGCATATATTCTACATAGCCCCAAAATTATATAATTCCATAAGTGAAGACAAGAAAAATTATTCTAGCATAAAAATATTCAAAGCAAACCTTAATATATGGCTACTTAACATGGGATATGTAAAATCTGATGAACTTCTTCGCAACGCACGACAATTTATTTAGTATCACTTATCTATCATTCTTAATTAAATTTAAATTATAAATGTATTTATTTATTACATAGCTATATATTTTATAAAATTGGTATATTTATGTGTATATACAGGTGGTGGGTCCAAATAATTTATTGTCAAAAAAACATTTCATTTCTTAAAATTGAATAAAAAATGCACATCTAGAGACGGGCCAAATTATCGCCTAGTTAGATCTGCTATTGGCAGGAAAGGTCATTTAAGATGTCTCAATCTCCCTATATCAATTATTGAATAATTTATATAGTTATTATAAGAAGCAAACGTTACATGACCAATGAACTGTATACCTAATCATAAGTATCTCAATAAATATATAAATAAATTAAAGTTATCTTCTTTTTTCTAAGTACCGTTGATGAAGTATAATGTTTAAGTTAGTAAATTTTAAATATGCAATTGGTAAAAATTTCAAAAAGTTAACATTGATCGTTATTCCTAGTAGCCTTTCATATGGGAAAGGCCATGCTATGAGCACAAAACCATATGCGTGACTCTTTAATCGCCGATCTTCGGAGGGGTGTATCACTAACCTTCTACTCATGTAACGGTTCCACCAAATGAGCCACAAGCTTTAGAAAGCCACAAAGTAATCCGCACTACCGATTAGCTCGGGGTACCAGATGGTAACCCTTTGACATGACCACTGACCTCATCCTGAAGCTTCGTCCTAGTAACCGATAGAACCGGCTACGACTAGAATGAGCTCTGCGGCTTGGCAACCATTAATACACACGCAGTACGGGTCGTCAGCGAGACCAAGGTCAATAGGTTTGCTCTTTAAGTCGCCGTGATATCCAACCTAAATGGTAAATTATGTACTTTTAAATATTGTCGCAACTCTGGACGTCGAACACCCGGTGAATTAAGGCGTAGTGTTCCTGGATAACCTCTGTTAAATATTTTTTTTGTTTTTTGTTTTTTTTTCATTGCGCTGGTGTGGATTGCAGTGTAAAAGTCTAGTTGTGGTGGATACGCGTATATTTAATTTCATATTTGTTTACACACATAGCTAAAATAGCAAATAAAATAAATAAATAATTGAGCGAAGCGCGATCGACCATTCGTTTCGATCGATGACAGCTGGTGTAAGAGCATCGTTCAGCCAGACTGTCTTCACGTCTTTGATCCATTCCGCTCTGTTTGGTCGTTGGGTTGCAAGCTAAAAAGTAGCGACATATACATGTTACCTTGATTTGTAGTAAACATAAGTGATATTAAACACCCGGTGCAAATAGTCAATGCCACTCACCCGACGTGATGAGAAGAAAAGATTCCGTGCCTTCTACGAGACCATCCTAACATGCGAGTATGTGTAAGTATCTCAAAGGTCGAGAATCACGCCTAGATAACGGACGCTTGCAGGAAAAGAGACAGATGATCAATTCGAGCGAGTCACGGGGTTACGCTTAAGGCGCCACTTCAATATATGTGCATTTGGGACTTGTTGCCAAATAACGAAAGCCTGTTTCGCTCTCCCCAATTTAAAATGAGATCAAGCGATGGAGCCGCTCTTCAGAAGAAGTATATCAACAGCGTCTGCGTTGACAGTTCAGTGTTCCAGCAGGTTTACGCCCAGCAGGTCGTCAACGATTCTAAGCGTAGATACATTTACATTTACATCGTGTGTAATTGAAAGCTAAAAACCGCTCTTGGACGTGTCAAAATATTTGTATTAGGTAGTAAGTCTCATTGCTACTCTAATCTTTACTTAACCCTTGGAGTAAATGGGTATTTTCATGGATGCATCTGTCTCTTTTACAGGATTTTCGGCGACATCGACCTTAAAGTACTATAACTACGAAACTACTACACCAATCATAAAAAGAACAACTGCACAATGATTGCATTGAAATTTCGAATATAGAATATTGAAATATCATTTTGTAAAACAATTAGATAATTTATGAATAAATACGAGAACGTCAAAGAAGTGAAAAAAACGCAGAACCAGATCTGGTCGTATCATACTCAACGGATAATTGTTTCAGAACCAGATTTGGTCGTATCATACTCAACGGGTTAACATGCATAGGTTGTAAAAATTTAGCTATTAAATGGAAAAAAATGTATCTAAGGAACTTTGGAACCTACTAAAAGTAATTCATCATAAAACCTTTTTACAAGACAAAATAATGACTTATTTATTTAAATAGTCAATAATTCGAATAGGTACTCACTAAAAGTTACTCATTCTCGAAAGTAAAAGACAGTAGACAGCACAATCCACAGGAAAACTATGCCAAAATCCTGTGAGTTTCCAACACCTTACCAAGAGACACTGGAAAGTAAGTGAAGCCAGTGGGACAAGCTCGTGCTCTTACTGCCAGATTTGGGCGTATTTCTATATCTTCTGGTCAGATCACATATTCGAGGTCGATTGCGCGGTCTCTACCTAGCGCAAGCCGTCCAGTTCCGCCCAAGGTGTTATTTCGGACAGGAAACTCCAATCCCAATTGTCTGTCACTGCAGGTTACAGCCGCAAGCAGAATTCACGGCGGCCCTTACAGGCTAGTCGCTCTTAGAGGAGGCTACTGGATGGAAGCTGATCGTGAGTTGGGCCAGCCTTAGAAAACACAGCAGGCCAAATGTTAGAATTTAAAAGTGATGCGATGGTTACATAAGTGTGCCATTTTCTTCTGCATATTTGATATTGAATGTATTAGTCGAATCAAGACCAGCGCGACGCAGCCAGGCGGTGTAAAACGGTCCAGCGCGGCGGTTCGAAATCACCTAGGCATTGTGGAATACCTAGATAAGGAGTCGGCCTATTTCAATTTAGTACATCCAATCCTTGTTGAACTTTGCGATTTTCGAGTTGTTTTTATAATAGGATAGAGATACAAATAGCGGCAATTTAGAGACCAATATCTTTATTAAATTAACAGTAAAAAGGATGTTTAAAAACAAGCTTTACTTTCCACCTGGGAGTTTCAGTGGCAATCTCCTGACTCCATCTTCAGACCCCTGTCATTATGTGTAATGGAAGTAACGGAAAGTACTCGGAAAGTAAATGACAACGAGACAAACGAGCCCAAACTCGACAATCTTAGCACTTTCCATCAGGGTGTTCCAGTGGCAATGTTTCGGCTCCATCTTCAGACCCTCGTCGTCATGTGTAGTCTCCACTACACATCCAGTACTCATGACAACAAAGCAAACGAGCCCAAACTCAACTATCTTAGCACTTTCCATGAAGGTTCTAGGGAGTTCCATTGGCAATCTCCCGGCTCCATTTTCAGACCCTTCATACACAAGACAACAACAAAAAAAAACGAGCGTAAACTCGACTGTCTCAGCATTTTTCTTCAGGGAGTTCCAGTGGCAATCTTTCGGCTCTATCTTGCCTTGAAGTGTAATGAAAAGTACTCAAGACAACAAAACAAACGAGCCCAAACTCGATAAAGCACTTTACATTAGGGCGTTCCCAGTGGGTATATTCTTTCTCCATGTTCAGACCCTCGTCATCATGTGTAATGGAAATTACTGATACCAAAACATACTACCCTAAATTCGACTATCCTACCATTTGCCATTAGGGAGTTCCAGTCCCAACATCCCGGCTTACAGCCGTATTCACAGTCGATACTTAAGTACACCTTAAGGGAACACTCACTCTAGTGACACTCAAGTACCACCCTCAAATTTGCTATTCATAGTCGTTACTTAAGGGCTCCCTTCAGTGAGTATGCACTTAAGGGACCCTCAAGCAATTGGATTCATTTCTAATTCGAAACTAATACATTCCTATTACACGGTCTATAGAGTTTTCGTTGTCTTTGAACAAAATGATTGTGCTCTATTGTTGAAAAAACCCGTCGGTGCATCAGCTGTTGTCACTGACGTTTGCTCGACGTCGGAGTATTTTTCTTGTCGGTTTCTTGATCGATTTCCTCGATGCGCTCTTTCGTCTTTTTCGTTTTGCCTTTTGCTAGTTCGCCCCGAATTTCGATGCAGAATTTCTTTACATAGGAATTAGCAAAAAATATGGGTAAAAATAATAGCTGTGGTTGGCATTGTATGGCTAATTATCGGTGGTAAAGAATTTCAGTGCCAGCACTAACTGCATCAGGCGGAATCGGAAATCCGCGTTTTTCGTTAAAACCCAACAGAATAAGAAAACATTTGAATGGCGAGGCGGAAATGTTTTTTAAACTCTCCAGGAAAGTAGAAGTCAAGGAGATTGTTGAAATCCCTTACGTAACGACGCGTGCGACGCGGTAAATACAGCTTATAAAATCGGTCAAATCATTATAAACCATAGAGTTATAGAAATAATGGATTTAATTCACAAAAAACACGCTTTAATTATTGGAATACTCAACGCGCACTCGCCAAAGTGAGCTCGAGACCACACTTGAATTTGACAGTTCAAAACTTATGAAATGTCGGCCATTTTAGCTTCCTCGACACTCAAGTATTGTCTCTGAATACAAAAATGTATGGAAGATGCCTCCCTTAAGGGCACACTCGAGTAGCCTACTTGAGTGCTTACTTAAGTATGGTTTCTGAATAGTAATCTGACAAGTTAGGGCACACTTGAGTTGAGGGACCCCTTGAGCGTCGACTCTGAATACGGCTGTTAATCATCAAATTAGTTCGATGGTACCATAACAATGCATTGTCACCGAATTTTCATAAGTAGGTATGCCAAATTTAGGCTCAAACCAGCAAGTGGCTAAATAATGATTTGCAGATTTCGAAACAAACAACTGACATAGGAACATTATGTGAATAAAGCTTGTAAAAATGAGAAACAACTAATCCTCTAATGAACGGTACTTGAAAAATATTTGTATATAGGAATCAGAAGCATTTGTAACGTTATCCTTGAATACTCTGTTGAATATTTAATAATTTGAATGTCTGTAACTTAAAAATAGGGGTAGAAAACCAATGTATATGCTAAATATTTACGGCAGCTTAAAATCAATCACGCTTTCTTAAATTTCAATATAACTTGGAAATATTCAAAGGGGCTTTCAGCCGCTTGCCAATGGAAGTATTTAAGGATTTTCGCTCAATTTCCCTTTTCACGGCAAAAGCTTCTTTTGAATGTTAGGCTTCTGCGATTACGAAAAACTTTACGCTTGGCAGTCTTACTTATTATTTTTTTGTTATTGAAAGTGTCGAATTAGGATCTTATATTCTTCTCACCATTAGAGTTTATAAGTGACTAGGCATAAATCCCGTTAACAACGGGGCAATATTATTCTATTATTCAACGGGGCAAGATGGGTTCGATAAATGAAAAAAATCGGTTGTGTCACCCCAAGACTATCCCGACAAGCAGAAGACCCCCTCCCCCCCCCCCCCCCGAGCGCAAAAAAATAAATGTTTTTACAGAATATTTTATGGACTCTCAGTAATATTTATGGACTCATGTAATTTTCACTTTGTTATTGTTTTATATTTTTTATTCTTGTATTTTGGTATTATTTTGTTATTATTTTTATTACACTTTCATTTGATTAAAGATAGATGTAGATAGATAGATAGATAGATAGAGATTCTTTATTGCACATTAAACAAAAACATACAAAAGGCGGACTTATTGCCTAAAATACAATCTCTTACAGCCAACCTTCGTGGAAGTGTAAAAATTTAGGTGCCAAGAGATAAATTAAAAATTAACAAAAAAAGAAGAAAAACTTATTACATAGCAAAAATTAATCAAATAACAAAAATGCCATTTTTTAAAATAAAATTGGGATTTGGAATAATTCGCAAGGAGCGAAGGATAGGAGAGGATGGGATGAGACCTAGGATAACTAGGAATTTAGGGACATGAAATGCTTTTTCAGAGACAATTAAAGGTTAGAAAACGTTGGTGCGTTTCTGATGTCTGTCGGGAGCTGGTTCCATAGTCTATCTGCATGAACGGTGAAGGAATAAGTAAAAAAAGAAGAATTATGAGTTGGAATCGCAATTTTACTATCCTGACTGGAACGGAGTGAAAGACCATGACTTCCTAAGTGGTTGAATTTTTCGGTTAGGTAGGAGGGAGCGGCAGGATTGTTGAGGATGTTATAAAAGAAGGGAAAGAATATGCACGTTTCTACGTTCACGTATTCGAAACCAATGAAGTCTGCTTCTATACTCAGAGACGTGATCAATTTTTTTCGCGTTGAAGATATACCTAATGCATACATTTTGCAACCGCTCTAATTTGTCAAGGATGGCTTTAGTGGTCTGGTCTATGGTCTTGAGCTATGGTCTTCTTAACCTCCACTGGTAAAAATCTTTGCTACCGCCGAAGACTATGAAATCCAGCAATTAGGCGTTTTAAGTGTTATGTTGATTGTTTTTTACTCTTAAAATTATTGTTTTAATTTGATTGCTTATATTTACCTGATTGCTGTAATTTAAAAATAATAAGTAATAGGCAAAAGGAGTGATCTATACTTTTTAAAAATTCAATTTAAATTGTATGCCCTGAGGGCAAACTGTATTGAACCATTCGCTTCTTGCATTCTACAAATCTAGAGATGACCATGCACGAACTCAAAACAATCTGTACACAAGAATGTCCGCGAGTATCAAATATATAATTCCGTCAGTCAGGACAACATTTGCCCAGACACTTATATTCTACATCGCCCCAAAAATTATATAATTCCCTAAGTGAAGACATGAAAAATTATTCTAAAATAAAAATAATTAAAGCAAACCTTAATAGATGGCTACTTAACAAGGGATATGTAAAATCTGATGAACTTCTTCGCAACGCACGACAATTTATTTAGTATCACTTACCTATTATTCTTAATTAAATTCTATTAAATTTGAACTATAAATGTATTTATTTATTACACAGCTATATATATAATAAAAAATGGTATATTTATGTTTATATACAGGTGGGTCGAAATAATTTATTGTAAAAAAAACATTTAATTTCTTAAAATTGCATAAAAATATGCACATCTAGAGACGGGCCAAATTATCGCCTAGTTAGATGTGCTATTGGCAGAAAAGGTCATGTTAGATGTGTTAAACCTCCCTAAATTTATTATCAAATAATTAATATAATTATTATAAGAAGCAAACGTTACATGATTAATTAACTGTATACCAAATCATAAGTATCTCAATAAATAAAAAATAAAATTGTGTACCAAACGACTTGTATCTGTTACATACAATTATGCAATAATGATCTATCTATCTATTGAGATGCAATATAAATATTAATGTGCGTGGAAATTAACATTGAAATCAGTATATTTTAATAAGTACAAATATAATAAGTATTGAATAACCCTTAAATATACAGGTGCATATAATAAATAAATAAATACAAACGGAGCTGCCATGGAATTCACCGACCGGAGTCGGGCCCATCATAATACTATTTTTTACACTTCTGGGGGGTGAGCAGTGGATTCCGGACTTACGAACCGGCTGTGGTAGGTTTAGGACAGCTGTCTTGCCACATGTGAGCGTTCACCTTGCCACCCATTCACTCCCCCTTCGAAGCCATAGAATTTGAGATGCGCAAATCGCAGTTTTAGATAATTTTTCTAAGAAAGAGTTGATTATTTTTCTGGAAAGGCCAAGATCTTTAAAGAGGTGAAATAGAGATTTAGCTGGCAGGCCACGAGCGCCAACTTCCACCGCGTGAAGGTGAACAGTGAAGCCGTTCCGGGTTACGGCATTTGCAAGATCATGGTATTTATTTAATTTGTACTCGTGGTCTTTTGGGATATTTGATTCCCATGGAAAAGTTAATTCTACAATAAGAGCCACCTTCCGAGATAGAGAGTAAAGAGTTATATCTGGACGGAGGGCTGTGCATCCGAGACTTTCAGGGAATTTATACTGCTTAGAGACCGAATCAACCTCCAGAATCCAATCTGTAGCTTTCTCGATTATTGAGAAAGGTTTTGTAGTTAAATGTTTTTTGCCTTTAGAGCCATCCCGCACAAACTGTATTGGGGGTTTGGAGGATACTGTCAAACCCTTGTTGGCACGAGCCACTGAGAGACTAATTACCTCGCGAATAACAGCGAGAACTTTGTCATGGCGGTAAGTGTACCGTCCTTGATCTAAGGCCACCTTGCAGCCAGCTAGAATGTGTCTAGCTGTGCAAGGGGTATTGCTACAGAGGGGACAAGAACTATCCTCTGCAAAGCTCCAACGAGCGAGGTTACTGGGGTCTGGAAGTGTATGCTGAAAGGCATTAAAATAAAATTCAAATAAAATAAAAGAATAACCCATTTTAACGTAAAGAATAAAACATCCGATCTTATTCTGAAATGAATTAGTGTTTAGAGATGTATGAGTCCTTACGGTTTCATCCCTAGTTACTAATTTGTTGCATTTAGGATAATCCTTTACTCACCTCGCGATGGGCGCGCGGCAGCGCGCGCGGGCGCGGCGCGGTGTCAATATTAGTGAAACGCAGTATGTTAGCTGTCTGGCGAATTAATGACGACTGTGTAGCTATTCTGACTAGTAACCCTTTGACATTTTGCGTATTTCGTTAGTTATAAAAGTGGTTGAATCGAGGTGCTCTTTGTTGTCGCGAATGGGATGCGTTCGAAGCCGCATTATCCTCGGCCCCCCGTTATTAATTTGGCACATTTTCGCACGGGGCGTCTCGCCGACGCACTCGAGCGAGCCAACTGAGCGAGTTTTAATGTCTCGCGGAATGTCTGCGACGACTGCTCGACCGTGAAATGGGGCTATGCAGCGATGCATTCGGATCCCATATTTACCTACCTACCGCTAGGGATGCGCACTGTGACTATATTTTATTACACGACTGCCCAAAAGGAGTGTCATAATCTTTCTGTTGATTAATTCCATGCTAACTTCTCAACGTTTGAACCGATTTAGAAGTGTTTCGTATTGTCAGAATCGTTTTGTCCTATCGAGTGTCATAGGGTACGTGTCGCGACCCCTTGCTCTCATATAAGGAGCAAGCAGAATTTTAAATATAAATCGTTGTGTTAAGCGGTGCGTGTTGATATTCATAATTTGATATTTAAGTTTTTTCGTTCTTCCTCTTCACGGCCCTCAGGAATAAATCCTGTAGGCCTAGTAACGAAGATACATATTTGGATATTAATTTAGCGAAATAAATAATACAAAGTGTTTATTTAAATGCCGTTTTTGGTTCTTACGGATTTATTCCAATCCAAAATTTTGGAAAATTATTAAACTGCGCAATTGCACTCGGAAAAAAGCCGGTATGTATTAATGACGAAACCATGATTTTATATTCCAGCGTAAATTCTAAACACTTCAACCGATTTAGAAGTGTGTGATATTCTGTGATAGTGTGTGCTGCCTAAACTGCCCAAATATCAAAAAATAATTGTGTAAATGTTCAAATGTCAATAAATTAATATAAATATACCATGTTATCATAAATTTATCGTGTCAATGCAGAAATTTTCACTTTCGTAAAATCGTAATTCTAAAAACAAATTTTTTGTCCTTATCTACAGGAAGTGTCTCACAAAACTAGTTTAAAAGGTAGAGATCGATTCAAATGAGATCTTCAATGAAGAGCGGTCCATTTACAAGGCTTTCTCGATGGCCAGGAGCCGATTATGATTGGAGACCCTTCGGGCCTCCAATCATAATATTAATAATTGTGATACATTTAGCAGTTCGTTTAAAAGTTGGCAGTTCGGGTACAGCTGGCAGTTCGACAGCAGCAGTTAACAGTTCCTTTGCAGTTGAGCCATTAACACCTGCTCGCTACCTCTGGTTGGCTCAACTCACGGTTCAACTCCTGTCCAGCTCATTATACCAGACAGTAGCGCCTCTCAGAGCAAAATTGAAACGAAGCGAGCTACGTCACGAGTTCAAGGGCCCGCATATGACCGCCACATGTCTACTACTCCGCCAACGCAGATGTTAGAGAAATTCGTCGACCTTCGTACCAAAGGCGTTCGTCGAGACGTATACCCACTCTGCTTTCTTCCCTCGCACCCTGACCCCGCAATACCCTATCGCTTGAGAGTGTGTCTACTACTGTTCTCTCTGTATACTGTGTATTCAGTAGCCTCCTCGAAGAGGGGCGAACCCGATCAGTTCCTCTTGGAGATGCCCTTCGGGCGCTGCTAAGCGGTTTGCACATCGTACGGCGTCAGCCAATCAACTGTGCACTTTGGCGAATAACTGGAGGGGACTCTAAACTATCTTAGACGTTTCCTAAGCAGCGGGGGTGGATGTTGAGCTGATGTCACCCACTCTTGAAACTACCCATTGGCGACCCGATCTCGCCTGAAAGATGGGCAAAGGCCGCGACGGTCCGCGAAAAATTCAGACTAAATTGCCGCTAACAATAGTTAGTGACTGAGCAAGCAACTACGGACCCGTGACCATACGGAAGGAGGGATAAATCCTGCTAAATCTGGTAGTGAGGGCGCGAAAATTCCCGCTGGTTCCACTTTCCAGTGCCACGCGGTAAGGCGTTGGACTCTCATGGGCAGGTGGCGTATCTAGACCATGGACTATTTTGTCCCTAAGGCTCTACGTTCACCCCACGGTTGAAAGAACGATCAATATTGTTATACCTTCCTAAGGTTTTGGTTTCACTATTGTAGGTGACAACTCCATAGTTCGTGAAATAGTAACATACGTTTTGCTATTTGTAGGCTATATATACTTGCATCGCGACACATGCAGATCGTGGGCTCATCATCTCATCACCCACGTCGTGAGTAACCAAAACGTGGTGCAATGCTCGTTACTGCGAACCGCTATGCTACTAATCCCAAACGATTTATTATTGCATTTCAGATACAACACCGTCGTTTTTAATAAAGTTGGTGGCCGCGTTTTTCGACGCCGTTCTCCATTTCGCCCTTGACTTAGCGCTCGGTTCCTCTCTCGCATTGGTCGTCTTTTCATTAGCCTTTTCTGCTAGTATCGCCACCGTCGACACGCACGAGTGCTAACTGGCGCTAGCCGCCAATTGTACCGTTACCTCAGTGAATCCTGAACGTCGTTTTTACTCGCCTCTGGCCTACCTTTCGTGCCGTATTTTGTGCTTTAATACAAAGGCCAACCTTCGTCGAATATATTTTGTGAACTATTTTTGTACAACTGCAAATTCCTAGGTAAAGACCTAATAAATTGTCGCTGGACGCTTGATATTAACCCTTTGAGGACCATAAGCTTTGCGGTAGAGTATGAAAGTTTTTGCTACATAAAACTGTAAGGGCGATGTAACTAATATATATGCCAAGTTTTGTGAAAATTAATTATATATATTTCTATAAATAAATGTGACATAAAAGCTCCTGTGGTCCGGTCCATAAAGATGCAAAGTTACAACTTTTTCCAAAATTAAGTTACTTTATTATTTACCTAAGAAATCATACGTACTTAAAAACGTATTAAAGAAAAAAATAAATTTAAAAAGTCGCGATAAATATTTTATTAATTTATTTAAAATCATCAGTTTATTGTTCGGACATTTGCAATATATAAAAAAAAATGGGGCATATTTTAACAAATAATATTTTTTCTGCTAGTAATTAATTTCTAATGTCTCAATAATATGGAAAAAAATATAATGTGTAAATTATTCCTATTCTATAATTTATACAATATTTAAAAAAAAACTGTCCCCCAACTGCAGTAAAAATTCGGTTGTGTCTCTCCAAGACTTTCCCGGCAATTAGCCAAGCACTTGTTTTATCTGAAAATTGATTTCATCAATAAAATCGATGAGCGCCCTCTCTCGGCCGGCGGTCGGAGTCGTTTTAGAGACCCTTGCACAACCGCTTCGGGCAGCGTGGTTTGTTTATATGTGGCTAGCCTAGAATGGCTCGGCGCTAATATTTGATTGAAATGTTTGGCGGAATTTAAATATTATAAATGTAGCTTGTATATGAGATATTCCAACCAAAATTGCACTTTGGTAGGTGCCGACTATAACGGGCAAACCCGTCACCACAGGCTGGTATAACAATATGTGATTGTTCTTGCAGCCTAGATCGAGCGTAGAAGGCAGAAATAAATTATGGAATAGGAATAATTTGTCCCATGGTTCTTAAAGAGTTAATGAGCGCGGGAAGCGATATCTGTTTCGGCATGGCAGTAGCAGGTATCAGTGTGCTGCGACCTCCCGGATGCGTCGCGCGACGTCCGAAATTGGAAAGAAAGAGGGCGAATTGCATGGACGTGCAAAGTAAAATCCACGTCATTCAGTTGGCCGTCGCGACAGCAGTAAAGGTGGCACGTGACCCGCAACTTCTCGCCTCGAGGTCGGCGGCAGGCGATCCTCTCCTGGGGACGATCCACCGAACACACACTTTACGAACGCTAATCAACTCAAGAAGCGGACCTGTATCGCGATAATCTTCCGTGCAAAACGTGTATCTGCATACAATTTTTTTCAATGGATTTTCAATTTATTTCCAAAAAAATCTTAACAGATTGTAGAAACGTAATGTCTAGGTACATTTAAACTACAGTCTATTAGTCCGTTTTTACAATATCTAAATTTATCACCACGTACATACAGTTCAACGTACTTCATTATTGCTTTTAGGACATGTCGATATGCAACATTTTAGTACTGGCGAAACTCAAAATCATTTTTAAGATGTACTTACTAAAACCACAAATTAAAATAATCAAGAAATATAAAATCAGAAAAAGTCAGAATAATTAAAAAATGCTACTTAAAATTGTGAAAAAATGGCCAAAAAATATAAAAAATCATTTTAAATTAATAAACTCCTCGATCGAATATAAAGCTTTGTCTAATAAGAATTCTTTAAGTATTTTTTTTTAATAAGCTTTCCACTTGAATTGTTTTTAAACTTTCCGTTAGCCTAAAATATAACATTAATATAACATTTAATATAACACAATACAATATAATCAACCACTCCAATAGATATGCCTTGGATGCGTTACAAAATTAAATGCCAAACAATTCATTATCATAAACGTAACTATCATAATAGTTGTCATGGCTCTAATATATTCAGTATTAGGTATATGCATACAAATAAATAAAATATGCTATTTTGATTTAATAGTCACGGAAAATAATATATTAAAATAGAAATGCAAATCCTATATATTACCAAAGTAAAATTATTTTATTTTCAATCCAGCAATATGCCTTCGTATTTATTTAATAAATAGACGTAACATAAATTATATGAGAATTACAACGTGAGCCATTATATTTCAAATTTACAAATTTTATTAATCTTCAGCATGGGAAATAATCTCAGAACTCCCTTATACCATAATTTGGACTTCTTACCAAATAATTTACAAATATATATTTTATTTGATTCTTTCCCAGGCTTTTCATTTGCTCTGGAATCCTATTAATAATATAATAATAATAATATAATAAAAGCCTTTATTCGCTGACCGTATTATACAATTTTGCCTTATGTGGTAAAACAATATATTTTAATATTTTTTTTAAATCTAATTTTTAAATAAGGTATCATAATATTATTCTTCAGCAGCCAGTGTTTTGGTCAGGTTGTCCTTCGACATAGGCCTCCCCCATTTTCTTCCATTCATCTCTGTCCCAAGCCAATCTTCTCCATCCTTTCGGTAAGTCATCTTCCCATCTTTTAATTTGACGTCCTTTTTGTCTTTTCCCATTTCTAGGATACCATTCCATTACGTCCTTCGTCCATTTTTCTTTGTTGGTTCTCATGATGTGACCAGTCCAGTTCCATTTTAGTTTTCTAATTTTGTTTAAAACATCGTTCACCTTTGTTGTTTTCCTTATTTTTGAGGTCGTCCACCTGTCCTGTAGCCTTATGTTTAGCATGCTTCGCTCCATGTTTCGTTGGCATACTATAAGTTTTTGGTTGTTTTTGTTCGTGGCAGGCCAAGTTTGACACCCGTAAGTAACACAAATTTTGATTATCGATAAAAACTGTATCGCACTTTTCTAAGTCGCTGTCCGTTTATCTAGAGATTGGACTTATTCCTTGTATCGTGATGATAAAAATCACGATTCACCGAGACTGCTACTAGGTGTCTACGAGCGTACATAATATTTAGAAAAAAAATAGTGTGATTTTTGATTCTACGTTTAGCGGCTTACTAGAACTTCTTGGGGGGACTCTATATAAACTGCGTACCGCTCTTTTTTGGACAGGAACAATTTCTTTTGAATTTGGTGCTATTCCCCAAAACAAATCTGTATATTTGAAATGCATTATTATGCCAGCGGTTAAGTAAGAGTTTTTTATGATAAAGGTCATAAAAAAGCTCAGTCGTAAACTGCGCTTTCCAGATACGACCCTCTTCGAGGAGGCTATCGAGAGGGAGTTGAACCGTGAGTTGGGCCGACCCGAGTTAACCAGCAAGTCATATGGCCCAAGATGCATGGAACCGTTAGCTGTCATATACTGCTCTGTCAGATAAATATAGGGAATTGTTCAAAAAATACAAAATATTCGCTTAAGTAACCAAATTTATCTTGTCGTAAGGAAGACCCCATTCGATATGTACTTGCGCTAGAGATTAATTCAGTCGTCAAAAGACTTTTATGGGCTTTTCTGATATGATCTTAAGTTCGCTCTGCGAATTATATTTTATGGCTTCATTGCACTCAAACGGTCTTTCACGAAATGGTAATTTAATTTTGGGGAACACGAAAATGTCACACGGGATCGAAGTCATTAATTGAGGTTAGTTAGAAAATGTGTGCAATTGGAGATAATGACAGTTGACGCATTATTGTGGTGCAATATCAAAAATTTGAGAAGAAATGGGGTGGAAAAAATAATAAGTTATATTTTAAAATAAACTTTTGTATATCCTTGTCACACATTGTAATACTTACATTAAGTATTATTTATTTATTTATTTGTTCTACTACCTTCATCTTCCAAAATTATATTTAATTTTGTTTCAATTACCTACCTGTTTAATTATTTATTAGATTTTTGTATTCTATTTCAAACAACGAAACAATTAAAATATATTTTTCATCGAATTATAAAATTATTATTATTCTCACATCAGATCGACAACAATTCCTGATGCGTAGAAAACGTGCTTTTCAGAACTCCCCCGATTATTCGCCAGAGTGCACAATCGATTGGCTGACGCCGCACGATACGCAAACCGCCTAGCAGCGCTCGAAGGTCATCCCCCAGAGGAACTGATACGCCTGCCTTAGGAGGGGAAACACAATCTGTTCCAGGATAGACCTTCTTTAAGGAGGGTACTAGATAGGAGTTAAACCGACCAGAAATAATGAGCAGGTATCAATGGCCCAACTCAAAATAGATACTTCTACGTACGAAAAAAAAAATGCGCGTTCACAAGACTTTCCCTCGAGGTCATTTGATGGGCCGGGAAAGTAAAAGCAAGTAGATGTATATTTGTTGCATATGTGAAATAATAGATGATAGATGAAGTGGGTCCAGGGCGATCCACCCGGTTGCAGACGACGAAGGCTAGGGCGTGACTGCCGCCCCTTGCAAATTGGCTAAGACAGCGCTCGAGTGAGCGGGCTGAAAGGGGATCCGACCCATATACAAATGTAACCGTCGCTCAAACACGCTACCCAATTACGCCTCGGGGCCCGCCAGCTCGACGCTCGCACGCCCTAATCGCGTATCATCTTATTACCGAGCCTGGATAATATTTCGGCCAATGCCCAAAGCCCTGCGACTACTAAGCGCGCGCCGTCCAGTGCACCATTTCAATAAAATAAACCCATACGCAGTATGGGTCGAAAAATATGAGATTTGTGTATACATTACATGCAAAATTTATCCTAGGCGACCAAGAGTAAACTTCCATGACGCATCGCAGATTTGGAATCCGCAATATGGCGTGTATAAAAATAGGGCGGAGGGCGTCCAAAGACGTTTTACTAGATACCTGGACTATCGTGAGCACTTGGGACTTGGAACCTACGAGAGCAGTCTGAACTATTTCAGTATGTGTTCGCTGGAAGACCGCCGCACAGCGGCTGATATGACATTATTGCATAAAATAATTCATAACAAAATTGATAGCCCTCATTTGGTAAAGAAACTGTCGTTGTTGGTTCCGCCACGAAGGGTTCGAAATCCCTCGTGTGAACACTCGTATATATATTCGTATGCCCAAAACTCTGTTATGCACCGTTTGATGACCACGTACAATAGTCGATTCGAAGATATCGACATTTTTTACTTGAATGAACTTAAATTCAGCGAGGCTGTCGTTAGCTCACTAGGCGTCTAGGAAGTGATTACATAGTGAGAGTTACAAAGAGTATAATTTGAATACCTATATCCTATCCTACATATATCCCATCCCTCTCCTTTCCTATCCTTGCAATAGTTCAATTGTAAATTAATTTAATTTAATTTAGTGCAATGCAACTTTTGATTTACCGTATATGAAAATAATGTAGGAAACAATTAATCGGCCAGCGAAACACTGTATTAGAATAGTTAGTAATAATTAATGAAGCGCTGTATGTTTCCCGAAAATAAAAAAAATAAATAAATGACCAAGAGCAGAAGACGACCTGTGCAGATCAGTAGGTAAGATATGCGGATTATAGAGAAATTACCGTTAATAGGAAACTTGCCGATGACTCGTACTGCGTGCGTAGTATAAATTATCAAACAATAGTACACATTCTGTGGTCGTTTCTTGTTCTATCGATGCCCAGGATGAAGCTTCTAGATACGATCAGCTGCCACGATAGTGGGTTTCCTTTCTTGAAGATTCCCGAGCTGGTCGGTAGTATGGATTACTTTATGGTTTTCAACCCGGCGCCGCGGCGAGGATGTGAAGGAGTCAATCAATTACAAATATTTGCAATCGTGCTAGAAATGGTCGGTTTTGTTATTCGCATATGCAAACAGTTTAAAAATATTCATGTAATGTTTCTACTATATAATTGTTTAGTCCGTAGCATACTTGAATATAACTCGGTCATCTGGTGTACAAGTGAAAACAAATACATTCATATGGTAGAGCGTATTCAAAGAAAATTTTAAAGATATATTTATTACAGAAAATACAATATTTATCCAAACTTATTCCCGTACGATTTTGTGCTAGGAATGGTAGGATACAACAGTCTTGAAACGCGTTGATATATTTCACTAATTATATTTGCATATAAATTAATTCAAGGAACTATTTATTTGCCAGAGATGCTATGTAAGTTTGAATTGTACGTACCGGTAAATTACACATCGAGGAGATCGCATCTATTGTCTAATGTGCCGTATTACCGTACAAATATTTTTGTTTACAGGCCAGTGGGAAGGGTTATAGCTCTTCTTAATTCCTTACCCACAGAAATATATATCTATTGTATATCCCTTTGGCAGCTAAAAAGGCAACTCCCTCCTATCTCATGTTTATCATAATCTGTCTTTTATTTAGTTTTATATTTTTATGTTTTTTTCTTGTTCAATGTTAGCATTAATTTGGTTATGTAAGTCATTTATTTTTAGACTTGCACTCTAGCTTTAATATTCAAGGGCGAATTGGATTCATCTGTAATGCTCTTGAATACTATTTGAAACTAATAAACTAATAAATAAATAAATTTGATCCTGCTTATTTTGTTTTGTGTACAGTATTTTGTCCAGCGGACATACGCACGCTGACGAACTTCTCAGTAGCTGGAGCTATTGAATTTTCGTTTCCTCTGCGAGCTACCACTCAATCGGCCACCGCCTGCGGGTGGAGATAGAAGAGCGCGAACGCATAAAAAGGTATTTATGACCTTTCCACAACCACGACGTAGCAATTTTGTGTCATTTTTCAATGTATTATTTTTAAAATAAATGGCTCTGATAAGAGTTCTATGCAACGCTGCATATTTATGTTTATGATGAATGTTTGTGAAAGGTGTCATTCGTACATTTGTCAAAAACATATTTATCCGTTCTGTCAACCGTGTGCTGCGGCGAGAGATGATTAATATCTTAATAGACTGAAATAGTAATTTTGTGATGACAAATGGTTGATCTCTTATACAAAATCTTATAAAAAGAATAGTTTTATGAAATAGCTTGTTTTTGTTGATTTCTTAAAATATGTAACGGAGAGTCATGAATAAGTTTATCATTTTTTAGACTTTTTGTATGTTCAAAATAATAAAACTTGTCTACGCATAATGGTATTTTTTTTAATAAAAAATATTTATTTAGTTACGTATTCGTAAGTTTCATTCCCGTCGTTTTTTACCACATACTAATAAATACTTAAAATAATTAATAAGAAATACAGGGTTTTCATAACCCTCCACATTATTAACGTACCCTTTTTGTACCATATCCTCGCCGGGTTTGTAGCTCACTGGGTGAAACAGTTAGATGAACATAGGTAGAGGGACGCATCGGCTATTAAGAAGTCATGGTCAATCGCATACAACCGATGGTCAAATCCGATAGTAAAACTTCTCTGTTTAGCACTTCACCTATTGCTGCCGTAGAACTTCAAGGCACTCTACTAGAATGAATATTCTTCTCTCTGTGCATTCGATATCGGTGCCAATTTTCATTATTCTGACCACAAATTGTATGCTGATGCATCAAATACACAAATATTTATATTATTATATAAAAAAAGCAAAATCTGTAACACGGAAAGTCAAAGTGGACCTTTCTAATTTATTCCTGAGACACGGACTTATGATAAATCTTTAAATCGTCATATTTCATGTTTGATTCTAAACGAAATCTGACTAAATATAACTCGTCTAAACTTATATTTTAATTTCTGTTAAGTACATAATAATTTCAGTGGACTATGATGCCCGGAGTTTTAATCTCCACTTTGATGAAAACTTTTATTTGATTTTGATATAATACAAAAACTCCAATGGTTCTCTCGGCATAAATCTCTCTATTAAATTAGAGACTATCTCATTAGAGCCCTCAGGCGTATCCTAATCATTGCTCTCGTTTTTCACATCCCCTATTACGGTGACTGTATCTGTAAGGACGAATAGCGTATACAGCGGCTTCAAATACCTGCACCAGATTTTGTTTGCACATCCCATCGCATCATCTGTCCCTTTCTAAACACGTTCTCTATCCTGAATGCACCATACCACGTGCAACTTCACTTTGCTAAATTCACAATTAAAATTGTGAGAACAAAGTTCTGAAGTACTGATAATTACATGCAGTCTATACAGAAATATGTTCTGGGGAATGGTGGCAAATGTTATAAGGATCGTTCGCCTACAAAAACGAACGATTAGAAATCTGTTCTCAATATCTCGCTCAATAACATCTTGCAAGCAGTACTTCATCGAATCTGGTATCATGACTTTGTACGCCGCGTATACCAAAATATCATGTATACGAGAAAAAATATCGACACTACTTCAATTAACTCAAATATTCGCATAATACGCGAAATAAAGAGGACTTGCGTCATATTAAGGTGCGACTGAGTAAGGTTCGGAATAGCTTTCACTGCCAATCTTACTTATTCTACAACAAACTTAAATGCACATCAGGGGCCTTGGGGAGGTTCACTTTAAGAAAAAGGTACAGGGTATTTCGATTAAAACCCCCATTTATAACATTGAGGATTTCGACAATACCAATTTTTCGCTGCTCTATTGACCTACTTGATTATTATTATTCCTTATTCGTTGTATTGCTTCTAAATAATAGCTATTGACTATTTATTATTATTACTGATTTGTTTGTATTTGTGTTTTTTCTTTAAAATATCTTCCCGTATGATTTGTAAAATTATTCAATATTTTTTTGATTATTTAGTACTATTGTCCACAAGAACATTCTACAAAATTATGTAAGAATTTTGATTGAAAATATTGGAAAATGTTGTTTCCTCTATATAACCTAGAAAATCTGCGCTTGGATGTTCAACGTTCATATCTTGCAATACCGACGTTCATACCTTAAACCTTAATAGATATATATATATATATATATATATATATATATATATATATATATATATATATATATATATATATATATATATATATATATATATATATATATATATATATATATATATATATATATATATATATATATATATATATATATATATATATATATATATATATATATATATATATATATATATTTAAATATTATGCTTGTTATTTTTGTTAGTTTTTGACATAACCAAGTGTAGAAATTCCTATCAACTGGTATGAAAAGAAAAAAAAATAAAACTATCGGAAAATTTAACTCACTATATTCTAAAATATCACTGATGTACTAAATTTGTCTATTTAAAACGTTAACTGTTGCTGATATTTTATAAAGCTTATATATCTAAAAAATAGACTTAAATAGAGGCATCTTAAAAAACAGTATAATTATTGAGACCACCTTCATCGAGTTTAAAAAAAAAAAAATTGTGATAAATTTTTCGTCTTTGTTGGTAAGTTCATCACCTACCATTGTTGTGTTTGCAACTTAGTCGTATCCAGCATTGTGCATATTATATCCCCATAAAGTTGTCGATGAAAGTCGATAAATGAATAAATACATTTTATGGCCGGCTTATATGAAATTACAAAACATTTTTGAAAAATGATTGATGAAACTGTACAAGTTTTTAATTCATATTCTTAATTTATATTGATTTGCAAGTATAAATCAAATAGAGGAGAATAAATTTTTAGAAATATCTAAAAAAGTCTTTTTAGCACAGATTAGATTTTTTAAACTTTTTCATTCAATCTTTGTTTCAATGTACGTTATTAATTCGAAAATTCCAAAATTTAGTTTAATATTGCGAACTATTTGCGTTAACCTGCTGGACTGTTATAGCTCATATTGGGCATTATTCTCAAACAGCCATGTACGACTTCGCCTCTTTTTACACGACTGCCCAACAAAAAAGAAGTGTAATGTATTCATGGTTTTTCTATGTATGTTTTGAGTTTCTTTTTTCCATAATAACTTTTAAACGCTTAAACCGATTCAGAAGTATGTAGTAATCTTAGAATCATTATGTCATCCCGAGTGTTATAGGTTACGTGCCGCGATCCATTGCTCTCATATAATTCGCGTCTTCTATATAATTCGCCGTATTACGCGTTGGTTACATGAGAGTAATCAATGGTTTTTTTTTCTTTTCGGCCGCCAGGAATAAAACCTGTAGGGCCAGTAACGAATAAAAGTTTTGGAATATTATTTTTACAAAAATAAATTATGCAAAATGTATCTTAACTCTGCAAATATTATTGTTGGTTGTTGGTTGACTGGAAGATATTGTAATGTAGCAATAAGTCTGCCATTGTACCTTGTTTTTATTGTGCAAATATTTTTTTGTGCATTTTCATTCATTCCAATATCAAGTAAAGAGTTGTCTAAATGTACAAACTTCAATAAATTAACATAAATATATAGTGTTAAATATCAAATAAAAGGTCTGATCGAGTAATTTCTTGAAATATACATCTATCTTATGAATAAATATTTCATAAAAAAATCGTAATTGAAATAATTATAAATGCAATAGTTCACTTTCTGTAACGGCAGTAGGGTTTTTTATTCTTTTTAAATATATTTACTTGTTGGCATCATAGTTGGCTCGATTGCGTTTCTTCGTGAACTAATATAGGAAAATTTTTCATGCGAATGAGACAGAGCAGTGCCTAAGAGCGGAATGTAAAATGAACGGTCTTATCTTTCTCGAACAACATCTGCCACACATAAAATATTCTAAATTAGTTTGAAAACTTTTATTACAATACCGCTATATGTTCGATTGGTAGTTTTATACTGGAAAGTGTCAAACATTCATCTAACATTTTGCACTCTTATGTATTGGCCTGTCTTGCTCGCATGAACTAATTCCGTTTTGAGTTCACTAAGAAATCTGACGTTAGTCAGAGCGAATTTATAGTTTT
The DNA here is from genome assembly GCA_944548615.1 of Micropterix aruncella. Lineage (NCBI taxonomy): Eukaryota > Metazoa > Arthropoda > Insecta > Lepidoptera > Micropterigidae > Micropterix > Micropterix aruncella. The sequence continues at coordinate 5,915,569 of OX155966.1, forward strand.
TACATAGGCATGACGTCATACAGGTATCACTTTGCGGGTGTGTTGCGTTTACACGTATTTTCTGTTACTTCGGGAATACTGAACATTGTTTTCTGGCTAATACCCTCGTTCATTCAAGAATGGAAATATCTATTGAATAGTACACCGAACAAGGCGAACATAGCGAATATACACAACAAGTACACCGAACAAGGCGATCCATAGCGAATATGATAGACGTCCGACGAATGAAAACAACCTTTGGCCAGAGACACCTGATGAGTATAGGCCCCAGGGCATACAACAAATTGGATGAGTCTATAAGGAACGAACACGATAAAGGCCAATTCAAAAAACGATGTCACAGGTGGCTCACGAATGAAGGTCGGCATGTCAGCCACCTAATTTTTGACCCTATTATGTAGATTTATTTAATTTATTATTATTGTATTTTTTTTTGTTTTTATCGCTGTTGGTGGGTCTTTATTATTATTTATATTAATTTTTAATTCGATTACATTCAAAATTGTATTATAACTAGTAATATGCACATTTTATGTATAATTGACTATTTCAATTTGATAATCCTCTGACCATTTCAATTTGATTTTTTGACTATTTATTATAATTCCTTTTTCCATCTATAATTATTTCAATTTGATTATTTCACTATTCATTACAATTCCTATTTATTATTTACCTTTTTCGTGTTATTGAAATTAATTTTATTGTGTTCTATGATAGGTATTTTACAAATATAATGACTGACAGACTGACAGACGCATTGACATATCAATGACCTAGTTTTTAGAGTAATGATTAATTTCTACATACATTGTTTATTGTCTTAAGTTAAGTCCTAATATTATTACATACTATTTTTTTATTTTTTTTCTCTTTTAACATATGTAGTATAAAGTATGCATAAGCCACTATTTTCTTGGTACACTTGCCTTAGTACGGGCCTAGGCCTGATTAGGCAGCGTTGATCTAAAGATGGACTGGGCTGCGGTACTCTCTTTTTTGCTACTATTTACAACGGAGCCTCTAATGATAATATGTAATGTACTGTAGTTTTAAAAAATGCGCATTTCTTTAAATAAATAAAAAAATAAAAGATAAATAAATGGTGTTTAAATTGTGAAAATGGAGATACGTGTCTCGGCGCGGGGAGTGATAATTTGTAGCGAAGAGTAATGTTGTTATCCCACCAATTTTTTCGACTAGATTACACTCAAGGCAATGAGCTATCTCATTACATCCGAAAATCGGAGGTATTACATCCAAATATCAGAGACATTACATCCAAATATCGAAGGTATAAATATTATTATAGGTATAATATTAGAGAGGTATAGGAAGTATAATATTACAGGAGTTGTAATATAATGTTCAAATATCGAGGGTATAAATATAAATAAAATCTCTTTTCAAGAACCTATAAAGCTGAAGTAAACCAGGTCCAACAAAAACTATATTTTTTAAAAACAATTTTTTTTTAACAACATCTCTAAGCCGGCAGAAGCCGCCCGGATACTTTAAAAACCCATGAAGATCCTAAAAATATTTTGTTTTATTTATGAATATCTGAATATTTTATAATCACTAGTTTCTCCTTATAATAAGCGGCCTATGAAACGAGTTGATTTCCTACCTAATTTCACTCTATACTAAGTACTACCTTGGTACACTTTTATATATTCAGAAAGGTTAGGTGTGAGCAATATCCTTTCTTAAAAATATTGATTATATATTATTTCGAAATTGTGATCCCCAGTTTTGTTTCTTAAAATATTGTCTAAATAAATATTTTTTAATTATGTATATAAATAATCCTTAAATATTCGTCTAATACACATATTTATATAAATATTTATATAAAATATAAATATTTATATAAAAATATACATATAAAATCAAGGACTATCGCGGTTGTTTGACATTATAAATAGGATAGAAAACGAATTTACCGCTTGAAATTTGTAGCACCCGACGTTTCGGTGACGTTGCAGCCGCCGTTGTCCAGGGTAGACTGAAGAGCTGTCAATCCGTTGTTTTGCGGGTAGGCCGCATACCGCTGCCGCCACTGCGTAGGTTATAACGGTGGTGCGAGGCCGGGCTCGGAGCGCGGGAATTTTGAAAATCCGTCTTGCACACAACACTCACTGTATCCTGTTTTACGATTTTGCGTTCGGCGTTCGGCGGCGGGAACATTTTAGGAAGAGGGTTCCACGTAGAAGAGAGTTTGTAGCCGTCGTCTCTATTGGAGTTCGGGGTTCTTCTTATTTCAATGGCTTCCCGGATCATGCGAGGAAAGTAGAATTGTTCCTTGGATAGCACAATGGTATTTTGAAACTGCATCCAGTGGTTACTTCCGCTATCCAATTTCACGCGGTAAATTCGTTTTCTATCCTATTTATAAAATATACATATTTACATAAATATACACAGATACATAAATTTACATAAATATTCATAAACAATTTATATCAAAATATACAAAATACACATATTTATACGAATATACATATTGATATAAAATATTAGGCAATATCCTTTCTTTAAAATTTTGATAATGTGTAGTTTCAAAATTTTGATCGCCAGTTATATACAGTTTCGAAATTGTGATCCCCAATTTTCTTTTTTAAAATATTGTCTAAATAAATATTTTTTTAATTATGTGTATAAATAATCCTTAAATATTCTTCTCATACACATAGTTATATAAATATTTATATAAAAATATACATATTTACTTAAATATACCTACATAAATATACATACACATATGTATATAAAAATATACAAAATATACATATTTATACGAATATAAGTATTTATATAAAATATTAGGCAATATCCCTTCTCTAAAATATTGATAATGTGTAGTTTCGAAATTTTCATTGCCAATTTTCTGATATGTTGTCAGAACCTCATTTTCGGCTTTTCGCCCTGCGTTAATGAATGCAACGTCACGTCAAACGAAAAATGAGGTGCTATCAGAATACAATACTTTGAATAAAAAAAAAGGCTGAATATATTTTTCAGCTTGGTAAATACCAGAAATAAAGATCATAAAATGAAAAGTGCAATAAAACCCAACCATTTTCGTATAAAGGGGTTATTTTAATATTTAATTTCTTAAATACATACTTTCACAGTACTTTTATTATCTGTAATGCAAGGCTCATTTACATGCTGTTTTTCGCATGAGTAAGACGTTAGTTTTACCATTTTTACCATGACCTCGGGCATCAACCGTCGACTCACGCCCCCCCACCCTCCTCCTCTAACTCACCACCGGCTTACACCCCCTTTATTTCCTTGCCGCTCGATGGCCATTAAAATAATTGGAGTTTATTAAAAATATTACTCGTTTCCAGAATGGGCAGTACGGCACAGTGGATAAATGACCAAGGGTTGGGTTGAATTCCCTTTATGAGTTGTGTCCCTCCAAGCGTCACCTTCTCAAATTACTTCGTTGCGATCACAAAAAAGCAGAACAAAGTATATATATATACCTTGGGGATTTTATCGACATATTTTATCGCCATTTGTCGCCGTTTTTCTGATTTTTTAACCGCTTGGATGCTAATAATGTTTTTCTGCTGGGACAGTTTGCGGGCGGCTGATCTCCGTCGTTAGGTAAATATGCAGTTATATGCAGTAAAACTCTCTGACATCTCATTCAAACTATTGAGAAATATCATACTTATTAAAATAATCAACAATATTTCTTTCCTTTTCTTAAATTCGTGTCGTCTTCACTAGACTCTGCATCTTCAGAGTTAAAATATCTTCTTTAGCGTTACGCGAAGTTTATTTCTTTAATATTTCCTGTTACCGAAATGTTCAATTTAAACCCCCCTATAAATAAATACCTAAATAACCAATATACGCATCCCGGCTTCTTTCCATTAGAATATTTTATAAAAAATTGCAAAAATATGGTACGGTCATCACGGTTCGTTGAATGAGTGCTCACGATGTCGAATACGTTCCCCTCCACTGATTTTCAGGGCTTTGTTTTTCTTTTCAAGTACTTTCGATGATGGATTCTTGTCATTTCTTCGAGCATAATATTACCATTATGATTTCACGAAATAATTTGACGAATACGGTTGGTGGGAGAAAGGGACAGACATTGTTCGAGGGAAACGGAGAATAAACGAATTGTTTGTTGTTCAAAATCTACCTTGGCTTTTAATATTTCTCAGAACAATACAGCGCGATGTTCCAATTTCTTTTGTGGCTAGAAAGTCATACATGAATGTTTACTAATTTGATGCCTAAATATTTTTTAAAAATTTATTTAAGAAAAGATATAGTAATTAATTAAAAATAATGATTCTGCGTCACTCCTAACTACGCAGAGCCTGTTCCAAGTAAGACAACGACTTTAAAGCAATTTAAAATATAATTTCATGAAAAATATATTTTCTGTTCGATGTGTCGATATAATAAAATACTATAAAAATAATCATTAAAGTTATTAAAAAACCTAAACTAATGAGTGATTAAATCATTATTTTGTGATATAATAAACAAATTAAATAAAAAATTAGTTGAAAATATTTATAAAATAAATCTAAATCCAAATACAGAATAATACGTAGATAATAAAATAAAAATCTGAATTCACTCTTGTGTACATACAAGTATAATTATTTTTCAGAGCGGATATAAAAATGTATATGTGTGTTCAGAAATCTTAGAAATGTATAAAGAATAAAAACCGATTGTTCAGTAAATTGTACCTTAGCACAGTCACTTACCTATTACGGACGAATTGGCTGGGGTGGTGCGGCCAGAGCGCATCTGGACCCGCTAATTAAAGCCCAAAAGGCGATAGTTCGTGTTATACATAAAAAAAACCCTAATTATATACGTCCGACGAGCTTTTTAGGGTATTTGAAGTATTGCATAATATTACGCATTTCCATTGTAGCACTGACCGCTATTCTTCGCTAAACCACTCACATGACACTCCAAATAAAAGTAAGCAAACCGACCAACGAGTCAATACTTGATTTTGACAGAAGCAATACGTATTTCTGGCATCGCGTTTGTATGATTCCTTTTGCTTGACGACAGTCCGGGAAAACGAACTCCCTTCGAGCACGCTCGTGACCGGGGATGGGACAAGTGGGCGCGACCAACTGGGCGCGGGCGACTGGGCTCTACTAACTGGGCGCCACCGACTGGGCTTTAGGCCAACTGTATGTATTTTATTTTTATCCTGTATGCATGTAAGTATTTATTATGTAAATATTAAATCCCAAGTAGACGCTAGGTCTGAAACGGGTGTATCACAGTATAGCTAAGAAGTTAATATTTCACCATTAGGTAATTTTTATATAATGTAGCAATGAAAATATTTCTTGTCAGTCACAATAAAAAAAAATTGTAAATATATAAATAAAAAAATGTGTATTGCATAATATAATTTTGGCGCCCACCAGTCCCGCGCCCACTTGGCTCTCATCCAGTTGTCCCTGCGCCCAGTTGGCCTAGCGCCCAGTTGGCGGCGCCCAGTTAGCAGCGCTTAGTCGGCCGCGCCCAGTTGGCCGCGCCCACTTGTCCTAGACCGCTCGTGACCCTCGTCCGCCTTTGGCCGTCCTTCCGTGATGTCCATGTGAAGTTTTCCTTTTCCGAAGTGAGCTGATGTCGCCATCCTCGCGCTTTTAGGGCACTCCTGGGATCGGCACGGCTGCAGGTGTATTTGCGCGCCCGGTAAATGCATTGATTTGAGGAAATAAACATTCTTCTTTCGGTTTTTCATATATGTAGTTTCGTTTCCGTCATTATTTTCTCTTGCAGATTCCTTCGTCAGCATGTTACACCGGACGCTAATTTCTATGACGTTTACTGGTTAGTTTGGGGTGTACTTATACCTGTAACTGTTACTGATAATTGTTTTAGTGCAGTTGGGGCACTAAGACTCACTTGTTAATCTGGGTCGGTTCAACTCACAGATCAGCCTTTATCCAATAGACAACGAAGAAGGTCGAACCTGGTAAGGACTCTGTTTCCCTAGCCACGGCAGGTAGGCCAGTTCTCCCGGATTATGTCCTTCGGGCGCTGATAGGCGGTTTGGGCATCGTTCGGCATTAGCCAATCGTCTGTGTACTCAGGCGAATAACCGAGGTGGGGACTGGAAACGATCTTGCATGTTTTCTAAGAGGGGGTGGTTGTTGACCTAATGTCAACTACTTTTGGAACGACTATTTTGCCACCCGATATCTAGTGGTAGACAGGCAAGGGACACTACAGTCCGCGATAAATCTACAGTCGCGATATCGCTAACATTGTCTACAACTAGAGCTGTCAACTACGACGGGCGAACCCGTATCCTCAGGAAGTTTTAACGATATTAGATCGTTCTGTCTCCTGCGAGGTAAGCTTAGAAAACTTACCGCGAGATTAGGTTAATCCCCCAACAGGCCGACACGCGCCCTTACTACCAGTTACAACCGGAGTACTCCGGTCTTCCGATTGGTTACAGGTTCTAGGTCGCTTGCGCGGTCCTCTCTCTTACGTAATATGATAGAGAGCCGGGCAAAGGATGCCATGGTCCTCCCTCTTCTATCATGGACCACGGCCCGGCTTTTTCACCTGGTATTGGGTAGCCGATTGTTCGTTTCACGAGCAGTTGAAGTAAGGTGAACAACTACCCTTGCTCTATTTATTATATAGACGGGGGGTACCTCTCCAATTGGAGAGGCACTATGTAGGAGAGGCACTATGTACCCCCGCACTATGTAGAAGATCTAACTATATAGGAGACAGTACTGTTTCCAGACTCTCCCGGCTGTCGGTCAGAATGCACAATCGATTGGCTGACGCCTCACGGTGCGCAAATCGTCCAGAAGCGCCCGAAGGCCGAATCCTAGAGGAAAATGACCCACAGGCCAGAGTCCTACTATGGCTCGCACTTCTATATGGAGGCCACCGGATGGTTGTTGACCAGTGAGTTTAACCGACCCTGAACACATGGGTCTCAGTGGCCAAACTGCAACAGGGCTCATTAGCTCCATTGTGTACAGGCCGCGCAAGCAACTTCGAACCCGTAACCAGACTGGAAGGGTGAGAAATCCTGCCAAATCTTGTAGTGAAGGCTCGAGACTGCTCATTGTTCAACTGTCCATTTCCACGCGGTAAGGCGTTGGACTCTCGTGGACAAGTTGGCGTAGCTAGACGATGGACTGCGTTATCCCAAATTCTCTGCTCTCACTTCAGGTTGACAGAACGATCAATACCATTTTAACTTCCTGGGGTGGCTGCTTGGCCCTTTTTAAGTAACAGATTCACAGTGTACCTGGACCAGTACTATGTAGCTCCGTTTAAAGGTAATCGTTAACTTAAACTCTTTAGGGTTTATTGGCTGTCTAAAACCTCGCGCGCATATGTTTGCACGTACAAATAAAGCAGGGCCTGAGAGCAAGCGGTTAATCAAATATAGAAAATATGCTTTAGCCTTAACAGATAACGCACAACTTGGTTTATGGTTTATACTCTTTATTGTGAAACTTCACAATCGGCGGGTTTTTTGTCATACGACAATCTTTTCCAACCAACGCTACTATGAAATGTTTATATGTATATGTGCGTGTAATATGTGTATAAGTGGATGACTTATTATTGCATTCGCTCGATATAATTGAAATGCAGTTTCGTTAATTTTACAGCAACGAAATATGATGAACCAGCCGGGAATTGAACCCAGGACCTAACGATGTAAGATATTTTTTATAGTGGAACTGCCGCCCAGAGACTGGCTAAAAAGCCAACTGCACTGGGAGACTGGTAGCATTAAATGGGTCCAAGTGATGGGTCCAAATCGGGACTTGACGTAAACTGCGGTATATATGGAGAGCGATCAAACATTGAAAGGTGTTAACTTGGGAAATTACGGCTCGATATTCCGGCGGAGGTATACGCCATTATTAAATGTGCGGATATCAACCTCCATAAGAACTACTATATCCACTCGGATAGCAAGGCAGCTCTTATGACATAGAATACTGCGTATCATTACTGAATTCCCTTGGCGAAAGAACAGTGTAATTCTAAGATGGGTTCCCGGCCATGCAGACATCGAGAGAAATGAGAAAGCCGACGAACTTGCTAAGACGGAAGCAAAGGGAACGTTATACGGCCCTGAACCTTGCGGTGGCGTACCAAAAAACCTTATAACCCTAATGCTCAAAACAATATGTTTAGAACAATCCGTCAACCACTGGAACAACATGCCAGGTTTGAATCATTCCAAAGCTCTAATTAAGGCTTACGACTGTAAGATTGCCTGTGAGGCCTTATCGCTAAATAGGAACTATCTACACATACTGGTGAAGGCGCTCACAAGGCATTGTGGCCTGAACAAACACATGTACAAACTTAAGCTCCGGGACACGAAAATGTGTAGGTTGTGCGAAGGGGCAGAGGAAACTCCCCCGCACCTCATGTCCGAGTGTGGCCCGCTGACGCGTAGAAGATACACCCACTTGGGTGGTCATTACCTCCAACCTGAGGAGGTAAAACAATCAGGACACGAGGCTTAGCGCAGAACTATAGTAGGTAACGAACACAATAGATTAGCATTGGTCGCAGTGTTACAAGGCTCATAAAGACCTCAGAAAAACCCTAAACAACAAATAATAAAAAATAGTGTTAAAAAGAGCAGTGAAGCTTTTCTGTAGGATGTGCGATGGCGACGCGGGCGCCGGGCGTCGCGTGCACGCTTGACACAACCCAATCCATCGTGATATTAAACTTTATAATAATGAAAAATAATTTACATACACAGTTGATGTGGACTGCTGACCGCGCAACCTTTTTTCCGCCATCATTTATCTTGATACCTATCCATTAATCATCGTGTGCGGCGCGACGCGCGACGCCCGCGTCAAAAGCCGCGTGCGCGTCAAAAGCCGCTCACGAATTAAGGCGAATTCAGTTATTATTACACTTTAAGGCTCTATAGCAGGCAACAGGCACTTTCCTTTAGCTTGATATTACCATTTGTAGAAGCGATTCTGTTATAAAGCATACCTGGATAAATAACAAAAAACGCAAGATATAAATATAAAAACATAAATTTATATAATGTGGATAAATCGAATTCGACTCCATTTAACATGGGGTCATGACAAAGTCAGAAATAAAGATGTCCTAAAATATTTAATTTCGATCCTAAACAAAAACAGCAAATACAAGAATTGTAAAGATCAATAAACTTCAATACTTTGTTCATGGTAATGTCATACGAAATCCAGAGCTTCACATCATCTTCCATCTTATTATATATGATATGGTAGAAAAATAAGAAGAAAAATATTAACTATAAGAAAAATATTAAAATATTAACATTAACTATATAAGATAGTCATTATTTAAAATAAGGGGTTTTGCGATATAAGATCATTGGCCCATGTTTCAAATAGGACAAGGTTGGCAAATGATTTCATATCCCCCTTTTTTAACTACTTGCATTAGGGCTCAGAGGCAGGAAAAAGGTACTCTCCTTTACCTTGACATTATTATTTTGTCAAACGACTCTGCTACCACCCAAGGATGTTACTGTTTATTTCCTTACAGCTTTCGTGAATTTCTTCCTACTTGATCAAAAGGAAAATAATAGTAGATTTATGGATTTTTTGTTAAAAACTAGTTGACCTGACAGACGAAATCCTGTCCAAATGTCAAGAAATTTGTTTGTGATCGTTTTGTGAATTTGTGAAAAGCTACATATTGAGATATGTAAACAAACCAAAAAATCGGTTGTGTCGGTTGTGTCAAGACTATCCCGGAAATCAGACAATCCCCCCCCCCCCCGCCAAACCTCTCAACCCCTCCCCCTAAACTCCACCCCTCCCCCCGCCAAACCTCTCAACTTTCACAACCCCCTCCCCGCAAACCATTCCTCCGCCTCCTAACTCACCCCCAAATTTCTTCCCTCCCAAATGCCCCCTCACGAACTGCATCCCCAACCAACCACCCCTCTCAATCTCCTCCCCCCCTTAAATCCCCCTCTAAAAATACACCTTCCAGCAAACCCCCTCCCACCCCCCCACAAATCCCCCTCACACTCCACATCCAACCCCCTTCGCCTCGGTCTACTTTATAACTCGATTTATCCGACAAATATTAAAAAAGTATCTAAGAAAGGAATTTAGGCAGGATACATATATTCAATTTAAATCTTTATAGGAATTTGAAAAATCAGTTATCAATTCAAAGAAAAACATAAACAAAAATTCCTCTAAATCTTTCAATCGGTCAGCAATTCTCGCCCCTCATCGACTTAAATTCGCAGAAAAAGTCAAGACCAAATAATACCACAAAAATAAATTGTTGTTTCTTAATCCATGACCAGTCAACTGCCTTTATTAACCTGCCTTTATTACCTTATGAAGAGAGTGGGTTTTTACAAAATGCGTAAGTCTTTTTATGACTTTTTAAATATATTAAATATAAAAATATGAATAAAATTATATCAGCATTATTTTAGTTATTAAGCCATTTATGGTATATATTTTATTTTACGTATTTTTATGTTGATACCTATACGTCATACATAAAATCGAATACATATTTATACAGATATTGAATTTTAACAATTTTCTTCTCTTTCTTTCACATCATTTCTCATGCCGACTCTCCCCATTCTCCAGCGGAAACCAACGGCGGATTCAAAGCGCGCGAATTTTGAAATTCCGTTATGCTCACGACACTCACTGTAGGTATCCTGTGCTACATCCCTGCGTGCGGCGATGGGCATTGTGAACATTTCAGGAAGAGGGTTCCACGTAGTAGAGAGTTTAAAACCGTCTATCGAAAATCTATTGAAATTCAGGGTTCTTCTTATTTTAATTGCTTCCAGGATCATGCAAGGAAAATAAAATTGTTCTCTGGATAGCACAATGGGAGTTTGAAATTGCACCCAGTGTTTAGTTTCGTTATCCAATATGTGTTTGCCGATTTTTCTCGCTGAACGTTTTTTAACAGCTATGTATATATTATATATAATGCGTAAATTTTATTAATATTTAATATTCGAAATCCAATCAATGATTTTGAAGTTTTAAATATGTATTTTAAATCGTTGACTGCCCACTACGAGGTAACTCGTAGTTGAAAAGGCACATACTTTAAGCTTTTAATGATCAATATATCCTTTACTAGGGGCTTTAATAGAATAATATGATTTAATATAATCTATTATATAATAATATGATTATATAATCATATTATATAATATACAGAATTGTAGACCAGAATACTGAATGCTGAAACCTTGGCAGTCAAAGTGTTAATGTATTATATGTAGTTTTGCTTCGTTCTAGAATAAATTAAAATATAAAAATAAATTTTAACAAAATAAAATCTTCTTCAAATTTCTTCATAAGTACAGCAGCCATTTCATGGTGAAACTTAGAACGGGCTATCATAATTTAATGCGTATACAAAACTTCGTGTCTGTGCTGTTGACCTTTGAGGTGTCCCCTCGTAGGGAGCCGACCCTGGGTGCAGCAGCCGTGTCATGGTGTAACTTAGAACGGGCTATCATAACTGAATGCATATACAAAATTTCGTGTCTGTGCTGTTGACCGTTGAGGAGTCTCCTCGTCAGGATCCAACTCTGCGTGAAGTATCAGCAACCAACGTTTCAATTTTCAACTTCATATGATAAATATTTGTGTATTTCCCTCAATTCCTCATGGATCCAATCTGGAAGTATATTCTTTTGAATTAAAAAGATGTTCATAAATGACGGAGTTCTGAGGTAAAAAACTTTAAAAAAAGGTACAACGAACTGATAATCTCCTCCTTTTTAAAGTCGGTTAAAAATAAAAATAGAAGTTACGGTCTTTTTATTAATAACGGCAGTATTACCGTGTATGATGTTTATTTTTAATTTCCCATGTGTACTATGTTATCCGGTTGGATGTTGGTCCTTTGAGACGAGTCTCAAAGGATCTTTATGTCAACATGCGCTCATATGAGCGCATGTTGACATAAATCCAATAAGCTTAGAATAAGCTTAAAAGCACTCTAAGAATGTGATTAGTCCATTTATATCTATTCCCGTAGAAAGGCCATTGTGATAGGGTCTGGGAAGGTAGAAAGCGGGAAGATAGGGATTGGGGGGGGGGGGGGGTATATTAGGTATACCCACTGGTCCATCTGAAGCTCTCGATTCACGTAACGAATTTTTAATGGAAAATCCAACGAGATAAAAGGAGATTGATAAAACGCCTAAGTGGATTGTTTCGAAAGCCGTTTAGATGCGGAATGCGGGACGGCGAGCGAAAGCCTTAAAACACACATACCCTCCCTCCACCAGCCTCCCCCCTCCCCCTGAAAGCCCACCCGAAAAAGAAACCCTGAGTAACCACGAAACTGAGCGCCTCGACAAATATGCAAAATGAAAAGTGAAACATATCCCTTACTGTTTTATGGCGTTGAAAAGGATTTAGACTGTTTTCCTTTTAAACGAATGTAATACACATAGTTTTGACCGACTTAGAGCGAGTCATGAATACATTTAGAGGTTTGAACGTTTACTGCCTTTTATTTATTTATTTATTTAACAAATCAACATTACAGTATACCTACACCAATTCGTTGAGATGTAGGTAATATTAATATAAAAAATAATTATTTTAAGTACTTATTCATGTTTTAAATAGGCATTAAATATGCAAGTAAAAGCATTAGAAATAGTAAAAGTAACAGAATGCCAAAAAAAATAAAAACAATCGATCTTATTTTAGCATAAATATGTAGTGCAATGCTCATACCTTGAAGAGATGTGGGCTCGCTGTAAAAATGTCCAGGTCTGACGTTGCCGAACATAGTGCATTTATGTGCCGCAATGCACGTGTAAGAAGACTCCATCGACCTAAGTTGGTTCGCGAGGACGGCTCCGCAAATAGAGAATGTGACCGAGCTCAATTATAGTTATCCGGAACAAAGAGACCAATCTTCGCTAGCATGCTAGGATTATCAATTTTGCCCCGGACCGGCTTAAAAGCGTATGCCATGGTTAGCATTTCTCTAGGCAATTTAAGGGAGTTATAGCCCACCATGGCTAGTAAAAAAGTAAAAAAGTAGGGATAATAACCATATTGCTTGAAATACACAAAGCTTAAAAATACATTTTCTCCCATCAACCCTCCCCCTATCCCCTCCCCCACTTCCCCCTTTCGTTGGGTTGTTGACTGGATAGAAGCATAAGAACTTTGTAATATCTATCATTTTATATAAGCAGTTATTTTTATTATTATTTATCTGTAGTTTCTATGTATTTATTATTATAATATACATATATTATATTATAAATTATATTTTTTATGTATGTATGTATATTTGGATGTATGTATATGTATATTTATGTGTATATGTTTATGTATGTGAGCTGTATTGATACTTTTATTTAATATTACACGGTTGGCTGTAAGAAATCGTGAAACGATAAGCCCGCCGTTTGTACTAAGTTAAAATAGAATTTAAGTTTTCTTTACCCATGTATTTTTTTTTGTTAGTACAATAAAGGTATACAAGACAAGACAAGACATTTTAGATTTTTTTTTATCATGGTCTTAGTCTTCATTGACTGGTGTTTATTAGGCTAATATACATATAATATTCTCCACAATAACGCCCACAAGCGTTATAAGATTGAGCTTTAATGTTGGCTTAATTTGGCTCAGCGAGCCAGCCAGAATTAAAGTACCTAAGGCTACGTCCTGGCTGGATGTCCTACTCCGGTGAAATTGTTTTTAACAAAATATCCGACTAAAATCGGCTGTCCGGCCCAAAACTTTACCAGCAAAAAGAGCCGTAATGTAATTTATTATAACGGAGAGGAAGAACATCCAAAGCTCAGTGCGTCTAAAATTGTAAAGCACTGCATTTACTCCATTTTAGATGTTTTGGCCCGAAAATACGAAAATATCGTGTGACGCTCAGATCGTATAATTTTAGATGTTCTGAGCTTTAAACGCTCTGACCCGGTCCGACTAGCGCCCCCCATGGTGCACGGATTTTAATATTAACAACTCTTTCCATGATCAAATAATGCCTGCATGCCAACATTTGAGCTTTTATTTATTTATTTATTTAATTTATTTAAGAAATAATTAATATGAAACAAAAATAACAGGAATCGAATGGCAAAACCTTAACCTTTTGCTTATTTGATTCTGTCACCCAACTGGGACTAGCCCGTTCTAGGGTGCACAGGACTCTAATATTACAATCAAGTTTGCTTGAGCTTGATTGCTTACAGATGTACAACAAGTTTTAGTAAAAAGCTAATAACACTAAATTGCCCTAAACTGTGGTCTTCAAAAAATAATAATAATATTAATAAAAAACATTAAAAGATAATAATAATATAATAAATAAAATACAATTCCATTATAAATAGGATAGAAAACGAATTTACCGCGTGAAATTTGTAGCACCCGACGTTTCGGTGACGTTGCAGCCGCCGTTGTCCAGGGTAGACTGAAGAGCTCTCAATCCGTTGTTTTGCGGGTAGGCCGCGTACCGCTTCCGCCACTGCGTAGATTATAACGGTGGTGGGGGGCCGGGCTCGGAGCGCGGGAATTTTGAAAATCCTGAAAAAGTTTAGATGACCCACCAAACTCCATACACCCAAAAATCAGATTCACCTATGAAGTAGAGAAGGACGGCTCCCTACCATTTTTGGATGTCAAATAAACGAGGAGAAGTGACAATACTCTCGGACATACGGTATATCGGAAGCCCACACATACGGACAGATATTTACATGCAAGCTCACACCATCATCCCTACCATCTACGTTCAGTGCAAACGTCCCTCGTGAATCGAGCACGCGATCTATGCGACGCTGAGCATTTTCCGAAGGAGATGGAACATGTCAATGATGTCCTTAGGAAAAATGGATACGGTAAATATCACGAGACACGCACACGATCTAATATAGACGAAACTCAGAAACCGAGCAGATCAAGAGCATTCTTACCATACGTCAAGGGCGTGACAGATCGAATAAGTAAGATGCTAAACAGATTCGATATAAAAACGATCTTCAAACCGACCCAAAATATAGCTCGATTTTTGAGGCCTGTAAAGGATGTAATACCACTGCAAACCCCTGGTGTGTATAAAGTCGAATGCAGTTGCGGTCTAGCCTACGTTGGACAAACGAAACGACCCATAGCCACGCGACTGTCAGAACACATCAAAGCTGTTAAAAACGTTCAGCTAGAAAAATCGGCGATCTGCGAACATATATTGGATAGCGGAAGTAACCACTGGATGCAGTTTCAAAATCCCATTGTGCTATCCAAAGAACAATTCTACTTTCCTCGCATGATCCGGGAAGCCATTGAAATAAGAAGAACCCCGAACTTTAACAGAGACGACGGTTACAAACTCTCTTCTACGTGGAACCCTCTTCTTAAAATGTTCCCGCCGCCGAACGCCGAACGCAAAGACGTAAAACAGGATACAGTGAGTGTTGTGTGCAAGACGGATTTTCAAAATTCCCGCGCTCCGAGCCCGGCCCCCCCACCACCGTTATAATCTACGCAGTGGCGGAAGCGGTACGCGGCCTACCCGCAAAACAACGGATTGAGAGCTCTTCAGTCTACCCTGGACAACGGCGGCTGCAACGTCACCGAAACGTCGGGTGCTACAAATTTCACGCGGTAAATTCGTTTTCTATCCTATTTATAATGTCAAACAACCGCGATAGTCTTCGATTTTATACAATTCCATTATATAATCGGCAATAATATAAATTCGGATATAAGCTCAATCGGATAAAGCGTTTGGGCGCTAATCGTGGAGGAATACACACATTCAGCGCCGGCTTTCGACATGATGAGGCCCTAAGCTATTTGAGCTATTGCTGTAGTATATTTAAGTATATGTGGCAATTGCTTACTCAGATAATTTTTGCCCCCCCCCCCTCCCTTTGGCCCTAAGCTATAGCTAGTGTAGCGTATACATAAATCCTGCACTGCATTCACTTACATACACACACACAGACATACATACACACAGATTCACAGACACACAGACACACAGACTCAGAGATATATTTCAATCTGGAAATAGTCGTATCGGGGAGGGGGGGGGGGGGGGTCAAAAATGGATATTTCCGTCTTCAAATAAAAAAGTGCACTTTTACAATATTTTCCCTAACGGTTGCTTGGCCGGAACAATAAAATAGAAAGTTCCTGGCAGTACGCTTTAAGTCCGGCTGGCTCGCTGAGCCCGAATTGGAGTCGAATCGGCAATTAATACGTGTTAGATTATATCACGCGGTGTATCGTGCGTGTATTGTGTGTAGATTTCGGCAGAGGGCGCATTCCGTATCATAAATCAGATGACGATCGCGGGCGGCTCTAGTCGCGAGTGACAGTGGACACACAATTAACCGTCAGCCGAAGATAACATGACAAATAACCGTGGCTCGGTCGCGTAATGGCATCGGTAATGCGCCGCATCTGACGGATCAGATTAATTCCATCCATAATCTCGACATTATTATTTCACCATAATACACGAAAAGGCCATTAACGTGATCGAACTGCCACTATACTAATCAGATATGCTAATCCGCGCATAATTTTAACCATGTTTAGCTTAGTTTGTCATAATTAGTATAGACTAGTAGGCATATATATATATATATACTAATATTATAAAGAGGTAAAGTTTATGAGATTGTAGGGAGTAATCTCCGGATCTACTGAACCGATTTTAAAAATTCTTTTACCAATAGAAAGCCACGTTAGTTGTGAGTGTCATAGGCTATTAATCCGAAAAAAAAAAGACTTTTTCGTAGTAGTAGGATTTGCAAAGTAAGTCGGAGAAAAAACGGTCGAATGAAAACGTTTTTTTACGAACGCTGCCTTAACTATGAGAGATATATGATTGAGTTCTAGAGAAAAGTTGTAGAGATTGATAATGCCTACAAAAAAGTCAGCGACAGAATATGTCTAACTTTTATATTTAAGTCACAAAAAGTAGTTTTTTGTATTAAAAAAATTATTTAAATCATTAGGTCATGTTTATTGGTCATATTATCAACAATTATGAATTCTATTCAAAATACGTAAATTTATCGTCTTAAGTAATTAAAACAAAAGACTTTTTCCTTTTACTGCATATAATTTCCTTTTTACTGCATAAATGGTGAAAGAGATAATACGACATAGGTATGGAACCGCGACCGTATCTCGGTTTGGAACTCCTGAAAGACAATATATTTTGGTACCAAATAATAACATTACATCGAATATAGTATACAAAGATGTTTTGAACAATTAAAATAAACATAATTTATTCAATCATAATCATTTCATTCACTCATTTGAAACCAAATATAGCCAAATTGGCATGCAAATATATACATACATATGCAGTAAAAATATAACCCTCCGTTTGGCAAAGTGGAAATAAATCATAGGACTCAGTACTAACCGAACCACACTCATAATTTCATCACAAGTATAAATGTTTACCGCCCAAAGAAGTGGGCACGGGCCAGCTAGTATACAATACAAAAATAACGCCGATTGTAGTATATGTCATTAGAAACTGGACAGTGAAACGAAAGGTACGGGCGTTTTTGCTCAATTTGGTGGTTGATGAGCCAATAGCTATGAATTTAATTCGTTTCTCCTGCACGATTTACGAATATCGTAGACCTGCCGCTGTACATTATGTTGTTCTTAATAAATAAATAAATACAAATGGATTATTGTGTACAAGTTTTCAAAGAACTTACCTGAAAAATTATATTAGAAAATAAGTTCGAACATATTGGATGAAGTATATTCCAATGGATATGCTCGATGGCAGTATTTTAGATGGCGTCGTGCCGCATGAAGACGTTTTGAAAACAATCATTAATAACAATAATGTGCAACCTTTGAATGAAAGTGAGCAGTAAATATTAACAATAAACGTAAATTTTATGATATGGCGATGGGTTATGAATTCCAAAAAGCGAACTGGGAAATTGTTGTTTGCACCGCCGGATCGCTCGAATATTCCATAATAATAAGGAATCGGTCGACCCGACGGCGATAATGTGAGCTTTCCCACCAAAATCTCCGCGTCATTTCCCGGGGGGAATCGAAAACGTGTAGAACGCCCTGGTGGAACCTCGGAAAGACACGAATCGGACTGATTTGGAAACCCCAGGAAATGAGAAAGAAATATTGAATTTCCCACATACTCTTTATTGGGTTTTTGTCAAAATCATTTTCCCGCACATTTCTCCGTGAAATTTTCAAACAAAATGAAATCAGGCGAATTTACCACCTTCGATTTTTTACTCGCTGTTTCGGAAAATCCGCGAATCTTTTCCACTGATTTTTAGCGAAATTAGGATTTAAATTGAACATCTGAGTTTTTCATCTCATTTGAAAAATCTCCCACTATTTCTTCCATAATGATATACAGGGTTATTTTTGAGTTAGTGACATCGTTGAAGTGCGTAAAACAAAAAACAAATTAAGACTTAAATTTTTAAAACTTGACTGATAAAGGCACGCGGCGCCATCTAAAAATAGGTAAAATATAGCGAAAAAACAATATTTACCATATTTTACGTACTGCTAGATGGCGCAACGCGCTCAACTCATTTTATACTATGTTTCAAAACCTTTTTTTTTTTTTTTTTGTTTTTTTGTTTTTTTAATATCAAGAGCTGCTTATTTGCTCGTACTGATTTACTACTCACATTCTGAGATATCACTAATTAAAAACTCACTCTGTATAGAAGATGATGTTCCGATCAGGGTATTAGAAGAAACATTATTGCCGCTATTATGTCGCTATTACCAGGAAACAGAAGGAGAGCATGTAAAAACCCTTGTAAGAAAATCTAGTCCCTATTTTGAATGCCGAGGGTCTTATTTCTTGAGTCTGTGAATTGTTGTATCGTCGCTTCTAAGTTATAACATCCACGTTTGAATCACTGCAACTTGAATGCATCAAACGAACGTCATGAATGTAGCCCACGTTTCTGAACACGCCGTTTTCGAAACTTCAGATTCGAAAATCGCAAAATGTCGATCGATGGTAAACTGCACGGTTGTGATGATGAGGGATTTTCCATCTTCGGCGAACGAATCATCACAACGTGGCAATTAATGCTTGTATATAATCGGTTGGGGATAGTATTGCAAACGAGATTAATTGGAATATTTAAGGACCACTACAAGAGAGTAAGGACCACTTGATTATTACTATTCTTTCTAATTTGTCCATATTTTTTTTTTATTATGATTACTTGACGTTGAAAACCTTCATTTAGATTATTTCGGTTTTAGATGTTTCGATTTATTCGATTCTGACAATTTCGATTATTTTGATTTTGGATATTTTTTTGTTGATTTGTTTGATTTTAATATCATTAAATAGTGGTGTGTTTACCCAATAACAGGTGTGCCCTGAAAACCAGAATAAGAAATATGCCGGGGGTTACATTCGCAGCGTTTTTAATTTGATTTTGTATTTTTGCGTTGTATTTTTCTTTTTTTTCACTTTATATTTTCGTGTTTTTTGCCTATATTGTTTTTGTATTGACATCTGAAAATAAATATTCTTTATTGTTATTATAAATTAGCTGACGCTCGTTAAAAAAAATGTTCTGTAATGCTTGTTGGCAGGAAGAAGGAGACAGATATCCTGCTGGACGCATTAAAAATGTTCCGCTATCGTCGAATATTATACCCCAGAGGGTTTCTAATGATGCCTGCACAATATACGAACAAGATAAGGCACAAAGCTCATACATACATCGCGGTGAGAAGCAACCTTCACAATGGGGAATATAATAAACAGACGCCTGTCAACCGGCCTAATTGAATGTTGCCAGGGGAAAAATACGCTCCTCGAATGAGACAAAATAACAGGGTGGAAAGTCGGCAACTGTGCAACATTAGAAGCGTTCACAATTTTACCCTCTTGGTCGGTTGATGGGACGGAAAAGTAAAAATTAAACTAAAATATTTTTGATTTCAAGACGGTTGGTTGGTTTTCCTATTTAGCGTCTCCATTATCTTCAACCATTACATAATTACTCGTATGTTCAGTTTCAACAATTGCATTACTTAAATCCAGTGTCAGCTCACAAGATTAAAATCAAAAATTTTATTTGATTTTGTCCCTTGTAAACCAAAATATTATTTTCATTCAGCGGGTTGATTTCAGCAAGTGGTAGACTTAATATAATATCCGGGATTTGTGAAGTAGCAATCTTCATAATATCTCCAAGATTTTCTTGATGAATTATTGCCTCATTGAGATGAACAGTTTCTTGATTGTTTTACTCCTCTTGTGAGGTGTATAAAATAATACTATGCTCAAACGATATGTTTGTGGTAGGAGTAATGTCACTGTCAAATAAAATATCTGGCATTATGATATTTTTCCTTAACAAATCGTGGCACTCTAGTTTGGTTTTTTAAGGATATCATATGTTATAGACCAAAGTCTTTAGTCTTTGCAAGATAATATAAGGACCTAAAAAAAAAAAATTTAGACCTCGTAAGGGCCGTGAAAGGAAAAAATAATTGATGCGGGTTCTCTTATAAAAATGTTTATGAAAATATCGCTTAGTTTAGCTTGTTTGGTCGACTTATAATATGTTCCATATTCATTTTTCAACTTAGCGACGTTTAATGCACAGTTTTAAATTCTTACCGTTAATGTCTGATGACTAAAATCAATTAAAAAAGAATTAAACCCCAGCAATAAAAAAAATATCTGTCATCTAATACTTTCAAACTGATAACACGAGGTAATTCACTCATATAGGCCATGTCAAAGGTAAGAGGTAATTATTTTCTGGTTTCACCCACTGATAGGCGTGTTGCATGTGGTTCTTTATTAAACCAAGAGATAGCGTATAGAACACTACACAAGATAGCATTAAAAGTTATGTTGCCTTAGTAGTGTAGTCACTAGGTACTGTTTTGTCAACGACATCAAGTATATATATATATATATATATATGGACTTTAGTAGCTGACTAGGAATAATGGATTTAAATAACGTTTTTCAAGCCCATACAGTCACTATAATATGTACTGCTTACAGCTGGCAATATATGCATAAATACATTATTATTTGACATGGGGAAGCCGGTCTTAGTAATCATTACTAGTTTTCTAAGTCTCAAGATACTAAAATAGTAATGTATCATCTTATATTCCGTAGGACCTAAATTACCTAATAAATAGTTTAACAGCACATCAGGTGCAACTTTAGTACTTATGCACCTGTCCATTTACAAGAAGCATGGCTGTGCAATATAGTCGGAGGGCTCACTGCAGCTTCAAATATAAAATGCGGAATAAATAACTATCCTAAACTCAATAGTTAAAGTTATTTTTTATTATTATTCAAAACTATTAATTAAACGACACTGATTAATATATTTATAATATCACGTAGTAATACAAACAATGGCAAAAATCTTTACTTAAAAGGGTCATGAATCAACATAGTGAATTTTTAAGCTATTGCATAGCTTTTATCGCGGGCCTAGGCCAGCGCGGCGACCGAATGAAGAAATTTCTTAACGAAAATTAATTATTTTAAACTGATACTTACGTTTAAACGAGTACTGCTTACATTTCTAAAAAAATATATGTTAAACAAGAACATTTTTCTGATATTCTTAGCTTTGAATATTTTAGATGTTGTTTATATTACATAGTGTAATTAATTTGTGAAATTAGGTCTAACCGAACACAAAAACGACTACTACGCAAATACTATTTGGCGTATAATTATGAAACCTGCACCATTTTATAGATAATTTAATTATCTATCTTTTTATCAACGATTTTTTTCGAACAATCCGGTTTTTTGATTTATCGAATAAAAAATTCGTGCGCGGCGCTCTATCGGAAGACGTTTAAATTATTCCGAATCATTTGCTTTCGCAGCCGCAAATGATTCAGAATAATTTCAACGCTTTCCGATAGAGCGCAGTTATCTGATATCAGAAAAAATAAAATAAATAAAATAAATAAATAATTATAATTGCATAAGTTGTTAAAAATGCTATGCAATAGCTTTACCGCGGCAGTCCCCGAGTGCCACACGTATTCTTTAAATATTATTAACTTGTCGAAGATTTTCCAAACATCTTTTGTTACTTCTGTTAAAAAGGCAACCTTATAATATAGAAATGATGTGACCTAACACACATAATTTCCACACACCTACTAAAACACACCCAGACACGATCAAACTGCAAAGCATTGTACATAAAACAGACACACATTCTGGTCTACGATTTTTAAAAAATAATTCTATAATTAATATGTACTTGGAATATGAATTCAGCATTATCCAAATCTCCAGTATATGACTTAAGAGATTTGGATAATGCTGAATTCTTATTCGAAGAGCATCCTAATGTAAAATAACGGAAAATTTATGATAACCAACTTTGCCAAAGAGCGTAATTTTTATTTTTATTTTTATCGACGACGGCTATATTGCTAGATTTCACAATTAATTTAAATTTAGATATTTTTAGTATACGCTTATCTATTTTCATGGCCATCATATTATTTCCTTGATAATTATGACTACAGACATTGAGTTCTTTTTTGATCAGCAATTTTGATTATTAGATTATTTTCTATTTATCAATGGTTTTCAAACCAATTAGAATTTACTAAAATTAATTTATAATGCCACAACTATATCATGATAGTTAATATTCTTTATTTAAAATTTTAGAGGCAAAGACGCATCCAAGTGTAGGAAAGCCTACCTACTGGAGCAAAACTAAATTGTATTGTATTGTATTGTATTGTACCTAATTTATTAACATAATATCTGTTAAAACTTTGAATTAATTTCTACTATTTGAAAATTCTGTTTTTTTATTTTTAATACCTAACCATCGTATAAGGCGCGACAAATTTCTCAGTCCTTGGCCCACATACTTAGATTACATGTATTGCATTTATTGTACACCAATGCACTGGGCAAAATGTACATATCCGTCTTTATCTCGAAAAAAGCATTTGCGCGTTCACAATAATTTACCTCCTCGTCGGTTGGTAGGCAGGTAAAATAAAAATATAAAAATGAAATAAGAGAAGCTTTTATTGAAGATATTAATTAAAACAGAAAAATTAATTTTCAACAACATTCTTTCCGAAAAAAAAAAAAATTTTTACACAAAACTGCTATAGAACCAAAGTATACCTATATTACCATCAGCTGTATATAAATCCGTGCCATTTTTCCTATTTCATCACAACTCAGTTTACAACTTTTGCTTGGTTTTGCTTTTGTGATGTACTGTTATCTCACAAATCCCGCCCAACTATATGATCGTGTGAAACTTTAAACTATACGATATTGTTGAACTTGTACAATATTGTATTTGACACTTTATGATCAAACTATATGATCGTGTGAAACTTTGTGATCGAACTATGTGATCCAATTGGCCTGTCAAACTACATGATCATGTGAACGCGTGTGTCAGTGTTGATTGTTACGTCAGGTTGGCAATGATTAGCGGAAAAAAAATGATTATATTCATTTACATCGGGTTTTGTATATAAGGAAGCATTCAATATTATTTTTATTATATGCAGAGGGCTCTTAGATGGTTGGTAGGTAAGTAGTGGTGAGGTAGGACGTGCATAGCGTCGCCTCCTAATAATCACATGTAAGCGGTGGCGTGGCTTTGGAGGGAAACTTGATGTCACTCCGTTTACTGTTTTATTAGAAAAGTCACGCGAACCGCTGTGTGTTCGAAGCATGGCGTCTCTCAACTTTTCTAACGTGGCTTCGACATGAATTGCATTATTCACGTATACAGGTAGACTTAGGGATTTATCAAAGGTGATGCATTTCGAATTGCAATGATTATTTAAAAAAAAACAACAAATGTGGTCACAAAATAATCCTTTATCGCCAAGTAAAATAAGAGTTTTAACATAGTTCATTGAAATGATCGTAAATGATATCCGACCTGTGATAGTCAAGAACAAGAAACGGAGACATTAATAACATATATATTAAAATAGTGCACGATTTGTGAGATATAGTATATATATAGCATTATTTTATATTTATCTATAAAGTATATATGTATTTATATATGTATGTATATATATATATGTATGTCCCAAAATTTAATATTATTACGCTTTCTTATTCTATTTTTAACTTCTCAAATGTACCATAATAATATACAAAGATGTATTACAGCTAGTTACGTAAACCACTATACTTTTTTTTATATTAAGCCTACCTTAGTACAGGCGAGGCCTAGTTAGGATGGCTTTGAATTTTAAAAAATGATGTAATATTATTGATAAATAAAGAATTTTGAATTTTGAATTTGAAATTTTGATATTAGATAATTGATCGGCAGCTGAATTACCCCAGTTCACAATTGACATGTACACAAATTAAATATCTGATTTATATTTATTATTAATTTGTACAGTCTCTCTCAGTGCACCCGGTGCGCGCAGACATGCTAATTTTGTGTTATTTAAAAACTAACCAATTTGCCGATACATTTTGACCACAATTTGCCGTTCAGGACACCGATAAAATATTAAGCCTTGTAGTACAATCATCCGTCTATTATAGAGCAACTAATACTGCAAAATATTTATTAGTTGATTTTTAAATGTATAAAAAAGATTGGGTAAATTCGTACCCACTTGCGATGATTTTATGTAAATACTTTGCCACATACAGCAAACGAGAGCTTATTTCAAGTGTAATACCTTTATTTCTTAAGAAAACATACAGCGTTGCTAACTATTTTAAATATGTGATGGTAACAATCAATGTGAGGCCGTTTAGGTGTTTTCAAGGTTATACAATAAGTGTTTAGCAATATAAAATAACTTTCATTAATTTAAGTTATCCAATCCGGAGGAGTAGAGATAGAAAAGGAATGGTTTGCATTTTATACATACATACATATACTCGTATCCGTGCTTAAATACATATACCTACACCTACACATTCTTAAATACATATACGTACATACATAAATAAAAATATTATTAAAATACATAAATAAATACATAAATAGGGAAAATAATTACATACATAAATAAGTCGTCAAATAATAATAATAATAAATTAATTATTCTATATGCGCATTTTCCAAGGTTCTATATAATTGTTTAAAAAAAAGTACAATTAAATAATGTCTATATGATGCATAAGGGCATTTTGTGCATAATTAGTATTTGCGCGTTCCAATTCAAATGTTCGAGGAGCTCTAATGGTTCGAGATGGGATGAAAAATAACAAGTTTCCACCAGATATGGGCTGTCGATGCTATTATTCGGGATTTTATGATTTTATAATATTTCATTATATGTAGAGCAGTTAAGTTGAATAAGATAGGTGGGTAAAAAATGGTAGGATTTACATTGTAAAATATTTTATTCAATATTTTTTTAGTAAAATTCGCTATTTACTTAGGTTTATTTAAACAATACAGTTGCTTATATAATTTACATACAATGCGCGTAGACAAAATATAAAGGAAATATCACGAGATTTAAACATATGAGTATATACCATGCTAGAAAATTTCAAGCTTCGCGGTGAACAAAATTTAACAATTTACTTACTACTTTGGATGTTACTATGTACAGTTTTTAGTACGTATATATTTGATTTATTGACTATTTCAATTGTTAGGCTTCTGCTTTGATTATTAAACTTTTTAACTGACTATTTTAATTATTGTGTGTTTAGTAGGTAGCCATTGACTATTCTTTAATTTGTTTTGTAATACGATTCTACGACGAATAACTTTTAGTAGGTTCCAAAGTTTCTTGGATACTATATATTTAAAAAAATTAATATATCGCTGCCTTAGTATAATAGTGACTCAACTCCAAAAACACGATTGTTCACAACGGCCAAAAAACGTTTTGCAAATCACTGGCGCCACCTTAAAATGCTTATAACTTTTGTTGTATAAAAGATCATGACTTAAGTTTTTTTCAGTACATGAGAGATTAATGGTATAATTGAATACTTTTGTAATTTTTGAAAACATATTTTTCATTTCATAGAAAAAAGGGTTTGTTCTAATTTAGGTCACTTTAATTCTGAAATATTTTTATAAGCTGGCGACTCAAACCTTATAGAGCCATTATTTTTCTGAAATATTATCAATATTAATTGACCTAATGCAAATTCAGTCCGTTTAATTTTAGAATAGTGGAAAAAAATATGACATAAAACAATTTGGGTCTTTCTTCTGGAATATTTTTAAATAATTTAGTTACAAATGAGTCAGTTTAGAATATTATCATGCTTTATTATCAATTTCTACACATCACAATCTGTATGAAATCACCAAGGTGAAATAATAAATGTTATTTAGGAAATAATAAATGGTATGTATACAGAGAAAGAGGTAAAAAGTTCGATTTAACTTTATTAACAATAGCAAATTTGATAAAGCACTACGTTGATATAATACAAATAAAATAGGTGAACAATAAAGTAACAAAAGAAAAGATTGTATATGGTTATCGACTACTCAATAACCACAATTAAACTATCCTAACTAACTTAACCATAGAAACAACTAACTTAACCATAGGAGCAAAAGTTATTCAGTCTTAAAAAAATACTAAATAAACTTTAGTACTATTCTTAAAATATTAAGTCCTGGCATTTTAAGGTTAATATTACCACCTACATCCATTTTACCAATAAAACTACCTATATCAAATACTGAGATCTACAAATATAAAATGTTTAGCGCCTTCTCCATTTATCTTTTAATTGGTAAGGTATCTCAATAATCGTAAAAAATGATAGCACTTTATGAATATAATGTTTGTTTGTTTTCATCTATATTTAGTCTATCTCTTAATTTATCTTTTCGACACAATTCTTTTTCTTTTATATGCGTTTCAAACTTATTTTTCAGATTCTCTTTTTCCTCTTGACTGTAATTAACATACTGTGAGCATAGATCGCACTGATCCTTTTTATGCTTTTGAAATGAAATGTTAAATTTTGCATAAAAACTTCATTAAATTTGTGATATTTTCCAGCTGGTCTATTTCTTTCTTTCTGATTTTTTTCGAAATCCCTATAAATACTGGCTAATGTTCTTGATCCCTCAATGTACTCTTTTGATGTAGATGATCTGACATAATGTGCTTCAACGCGAGGTATGGTATTTATATGATCAATCATATCTTTGATTATTTCTTCGTCTGTTTTTTTATATTGCTCATGCTTTCCTCTGAAATCTTTCTGAACGAAACCACTTATATCTGTTTTATCCTTGACTGTTCTTATGATTCCATCTGTTATATCCAGAGTATTTATGAAAAAGATTTTGCATAGTCTTTCTTCTTATGTTCAATATGAAAAAAGAATGCTTGGTTTGAATTTCTTAGTTTTTCCACGTTTGAGAATTTGTATTTAAAAACCACTTGAACAAGACAAGAGGCAATAAATGAACGTTGTAGGTTGATGTTACCCAAACCCCAAAATGTCTCAAATAACTGCAATCTTTCTGCGGCTACAATTTTGTCATTGCATTTGAGTCTGCATTTACTAGAACATGGCTTGACTTCACGAGCTAGAATTTCTTTATTTGAACTTACGTACGCTTGTCCTAAGTTTCTTTTTAGTGTAGCTGAGTTTTGTTTCCACTGTGAAGGGTGCCTAGAACGTTTTCTTGATCTGATATGGAGTTCCATGCCATTTTCTCCATTCTCCTCTACATTTGACGTTGCTGTTGAAGCGGGAAATCTTGACACTATGGAATCATTGCTTTCTTGATCTCCCCTCACGTTGCGAGGTAAAAACTCACCTATCACTTTTGCGCGCGACATATTCGCGCAAAAAATCGACGCGAGTCAACGGCCTTGAGAAAATCGATCATAATTTATAAACCACTAAACGGAATAAAAAAAGATAAAGAGAAAAATGATCGCATTGAAATTTGACATATAAAACATTATAACCTTATCTCGTAAAACAATTAAGATAATAATGAATAAATATTACAAAATTGGCAAACTGAAAAAAACTCGCCTATAAAATAATTTCGATTTTTTTGTAAATACAGTTTTTGTAAATATCAAAAATTGTAAATACAGTTATGTTCTTTATTAAATGCTTTACCAAAACGATATTTTTTTTTTACTTATTTGCATACAAAAATACGGAAAAAATATTTATTTATTCAGCCAAGAAAAATTTTATTTATTCTCGTAAAAAAAAATTTTTTTAATTTTTAATTTGTGACTACTTATGGTATTTTTTTATATGAAATTCTTTCAAAATAACTTTATTACTACATCACTTCTTCTTAGAAATCACACCAGAACTTTGACCTTTGTCTGATATTATAGAAAAATCTAAAGTTTGGAGAGTTTCCGCGTCCGAACCTAATAATAAACTTTGAATGCCCATAATATAAAATTCGTTAGATTTTTTCAATTATATTGTCTTATCATAGACTTATTATATGTCTAATAACTAATTACTATACTCCAAAGAGTCACATTTCATCGAAAAACTATGGAAAATCGCACTTTTTTCTCTCATAGTAATTATCAAAACAAGTTTCATTTTCGCGAGCCATATTAGAAAAACAACATATAATGTTCAAAATACGCCTAATTATGTGATAACTTAGGATGTAAATGAAGCAATACCTATTTTATTAGTAAATTAAAGCGACATTACGTCATGTTTCGCGATATATAGGGATATTTCACAAACATTACAAAATAAAAACGGCCATTTTTTCGCGAGCCGTGTGTTGTTGCCAAAGTGTTTTCTTCGAAAATTCGTGAAAAACAGCAAATGGTTTGTCTAAATTGAATAATCCTAATGCCTAAACTACTTAAAAATGGAAATTACTCACTTTTATCTGGTATACACTGCACTTATATCCACAAAACACTTCACAAAACAAACACTTCGCGGAACTATACGCCGCCGCGGGGTGGCCGATCGACACTGCTGTTTTGACGTCTAATGCTGACTTTTTAAATCGGCGATCGGTTAAATCGTCGTTGGCCGGCGAATGAAAGATTATTTGGCCATGTCGTCCCGCGGTCAGAAAGCATTAAAGTACGACGATTCGAATCGTAAATTGCATTTTTCGCAGCGGCGAGCGCGATATCCAAAATCGGATGTTACGGATTGTAGGCGGCCGCCATACATGTCCCCAAATGGATGTTACGTGCTCAGCGGGTGACTTGACGCTATCTGACGAGGAGCTGCTATTGGACGATGACAAACTGCTAGTCGACGATGACGAAATGCTATTAGAATCACTGGATGAAGATCTTCTGTTTGACTTAGGCTACATCATCTGACTGCTATTGCCACAAAGTGTGTATGTCGGATCATTGTCACTTAAATCCGCATCGCTCTCATCTGAATCGATGGGTGTGATCTCATAGTTTTTCCTTGACATATTTCGTGGTATTGATGCCGATGTGGATGGTATATCGATATCGAATTGAAACGCTGTTTCTGACACATCCTGAACATAATAATTAATTAAATAAGTAACTAAAACTAGACATGCTATTATAATCAAGTATTAAAACAAATAAAAAATTTAATCAATATCTTATAAGTAGCATAGATATGACTTATGTCGCTACGAGTATCAGGAAAGCAGTGATTTTCATATTGGTTCAATTGAACATACTTTAAAGCTGTTAACACCGCTGGATAGTTTTGAGAAGATCGTATTTCCTCCTGTAAATTAAATATTGTACAAATAAAGTGAATATCTCAATGGCAATAAATTGATTGAAAAATATTTTCATTAAGTACCTCGATATTTACTTGCAGGCAAGCCTTACTTGGAGCTGGGATGTTGAAAAACTCAGTGGATAGTATTGGCACAATATTTCCTTGCTTTTTTTGTGGAGACTGCACAGTCGTGTCTGATACCACCTTTAAAATAAGTGTCATTAACACAACATAATAACTTTAGATAGAATTAAAGATATAATTAAGTATCACGAACCCAGTTTTATTCTTCGTTATTTTCCAGCCAATCTTCATTTTGATTTGTAGTAAAACTTTCAGTTTTTCTTACTTCTTGACAAGGACACTAAACTAGGCCAACACTGTTAATTAAATATAGTAAATCAAGTTTTACGTTTGTTAAGTTTGTCAATAAAATTTACTACCATTTGAGAAGTTAACAAATTATTATTGTAAAATAGAGTAGTAGTGTTTAATTTTATGGGGTCCAAAAATATCACATATTAACTAATGTAAGTAGAATAATATTACGTAAACCTGATTTTCCTTGTCATAATTGGTTTTTCCGGCATCTAAATTCTCAAAAAGTTTTTTGATGCGTGCATTCTTGATTCTTGACATTTTATTCTTCTTCTATGTTTTGTTGCCTAAAACAACCAAAAATATTAGCGAAAAAATATTCGCAGTAACAAAGGCAAGGGGAAAAATAGTCCAATATAAATAATTATAACTCTAAAAATGCGAATTTAATTTAATTTCATGTGGACACCCATTTGCAACTAATAAATCACCATGTTTTTCAGTATGAAATGGACTTAATTCATGAGAATACCTTCTAAATTTGTACATAAAAGAGACTAATAATAAAATAGGCCTATGAATAATTCAAAATTTATAAATTAAACTTAAATACAAACAGACCTAAAGAATAATAGGACAATAACATATTACAGTTTATTTTTGATAAAGAGACACAATTAGGGTTAAGTCTTCGATATTTATAATAATTGTTGTGTAATAAAGACACACTATAAGTTAAGTCATAAAATTTCCAAGCATTTTTGTAATAGAAAGACCTAAACCAGAAGAAAGTTTTTATTTCACAAAAAAATAATCTTAACTCACCTTAAGATTTGGTAATAGACATGGCTTAACTCGAAATACGCCAACGTTTGACGTGACCACGCTCGCTCTTTGCCGACACAAAACCGAATCAGTCCTTGTTACACTAACGTGACATCCAAAATCAACCAGTGGGAAAGAGACCGAAACATCGTATTTTCTCTCTCTTTCATCGTACAACTACTTTACACAGACCAATCGATAGAGGATGCTTTAAGGAGTCTATCTATCAGTTAAACTGTGAAACGACCGATTTAGAGTTAGGTCCCTATTTTACTAAAGCAGCGATATGTATGTAACGTAAAGATTAAAGTAGTAATGACACTTACTACTTAAAACACAAATATTTTGACACGTCCAAGAGCGGTTTTTAGCCACCAATTGGACACGACGTAAATGTAATGTAATGTAATGTATCATAAGCTTGACAAGAGAGGATATAATAAAATCGATTTTCCACGTCCTCGAAATAAGGTTTCAGACGATGCCCGAATTATGTCGGCATTAAACTTTTCAACGGATTGCCCCCTCAATTAAAAACCCTGGTCAGGGAAAGGAAACTGCGATTATTTAAAAAAATCAGATCAAGAAGCATCTGATTAGCTAGGAGTATTACGATTTAGATTTCATCAGGTATATTTTTGTGACTTTTTATTACCCTTTATGATTTTTAGACATGTGTATTATTGCAAGGACCCTTTTAGTACCTTTTTATTAAATAATTCTTATATTTTGCTTTTATTATTTTTGACTATTTATAATTTCTGGCAATTGAATATGCAATGATCATTAGTCTTTCAGTTAAATTGTTTTTGTTTTCTCAAAATTATTTATCATTATTATGTTACAAATTGATTATTAATTGAATACTTCTTACAACTTATTTTTGGATTATTTTTAGTATTGGAAATTTATTTTCGTGGGATGCAGCCTGGCGTGAAGAAGGAAACTGAAAATTTGTAAAACCGAATGCTATAATAATATTATTATTGTTGTTTATCCCTTGATTGTTTATTTATTTTTGAAATATTTTCATATTTAGAGTAAGATTCAACAATCTGTAAAGATTTTAGAAAAATAAATTGAAATTATTAATTATAAATAAGATAAAAAAACGAATTTACCGCGTGAACTTTGCAACATCCGACGTTTCGGCTACGCACATAAGTAAGTCTCTTTAACTTCAAAATCCAAACAAAGGTTACTACCTGAGATAGAGGGATAGATGCTGGATAATAAGTCGATCCTTTTTTAGATCCTCGCTTCTAGGTAGTAACACTATCAGTCGAAATTCAATCGGCGTCGATCGTGCACGTATCTGTTTTCGGCAAGTTCGCAAACGATTGCAAATATTTCGAAGTGGTTTTTTAAGTTTTTACGAAACTTCAACCAGCTATTGAGCATTGATATTTCTAAAGCAAGTTTGTACAACTTATTTAGCTAATTTAAATAATTATAAATTATGACTTTATATAAAAAAAAAGTTTCTGGGAACATAGTTTAAAATTCATTTTAACTTGATTTATTTTACTCTCCATAAAATACTAGTTTTTGTATCCATTAATATTAAAAATGACGTTGACCATTAATATTGATAAACCGTGAATGTCATCTTCGTAATAATATTACTTAAAAAAACATTTTTTTTCAAATAATTTATGTTGTTTATTTAGGAACCTATTTATTTTATTTATTTATTTATTGCTCCACAAAAAAAATTACACCGTTAGCACTTAACATTGATTGTGTTGCTCCTAACTAGGCAGAGCCTGTTCTAAGGAGAACACCAATACAAATGATTAAAAAATACATACTAAAAATAAAAAATTTAATCAAATCAAGTTAAATTCCAAACCAAAAATATATTTTTTTTAATCAAATCAAGTTAAAATGAAATTCTCACTACACCAAAATAATATTAGAACTATAGACAAGTAATACTAAATAATAATAATAATATATAATAGCAATAATAAATAATCATTTATAATAATAACTAATAATATATAAGAATTAATAAAAATACCTGTATAAAATAAATAGAAAATAAATATATTTATTTATTTTAAAATTGTGATGAATGTTTTCTCGGTCTCTCTCCTACCAAGGTTTATTAACCATGATGTAAGGTGATATTTTTGTTGTTTGCTGCTAAATTCCAATATGTTCTCTTTACTCATGATATTAACCATTCTTGGAGCAAGAAAGCTGTAATGACGTTGTCCAAAAGACGTTAGACGTTTCGGCACTTCAAAGTTTCCCTTATAACGACCTGATCTCTCCCTGTTTTCCGGAGAAACACAATATTCGTCTTCATTGTTGTTTTTAAGATGAATTATTGCTTTGAGGCAATACAACTGCCTCAAATCAAGCAATTGTGCCTCAACATACAGGTCGTCAGAAGGATAACGCCTAGGCTTCCTTAACATGATTCTAATTATTGCCTTTTGGACAACGTTCACTTTCTGGAGGAGGGTTTTTCCGCAAGCTCCCCATCCAAGTATACCGTATGTCATTATAGATTGGCATATAGCGTAATATATAATTTTTAAATAGGGCAGGCCGAGAATATCTCGCAATTGAATAAATATATAAATCAGTTTCCTTAGTCTTTTCACTAGACACTCGGTATGTAATTCCCACCGTAGGTGTCTATCTATAATTATTCCGAGATATTTTATCTCTCTGACTGGTCCGATTGGCTGACAACGACACGTGGCATCTCTCTTGCAGTCGTGAATGATAAGATGATGGTGATCATCCGGCTGGCCTCTTACATCGATGCTAAATGGGATGTATTTTGTTTTGCCAACATTTAATGTAAGTAGGTTTAGGTCTAGCCAGGTTTTGATTGAAGCCATCGCGATGCTAGTACGATTATATACCTTTTCCCAATTAGAACCGGAAATTACTAACACCGTGTCATCAGCATACGCTATTGTTCTACCAAAACCAAGCTTGCAAAGCGGATTTATGTACATAGTGAACAGTATTGGTCCGAGCACGCTACCTTGAGGAACGCCAAATGTTAGTGGCAGGGATACACTTCGAACACCGTTGAGGTTAACAGTATGTGTTCTGTTTTTTAAATAATCCGAAAACCAATTCAATGCGAGGCCATTGATTCCATAACCCTTTAATCTTTTACAAAGTATTTTATGGGATATAGTATCAAAAGCCTTCGCTAGATCTAAAAATACCGCAATGCATTTCTTTTTCGAATCCAATGCATTCGTTATGCTTTTAGTAACCTCAAGGATAGCCTCGCCCGTACCGACACCATTCCGAAAGCCGAATTGATTTTTAGATAGAAGATCCATTTTATCTAAGTGGCTTGTTAGTCTTTCCTTTACCACTTTTTCAATTATTTTGCTCAGATTGTTAAGCAGTGAGATAGGCCTATAGTTTGCAATATCTGTGTCATCATCTTGTTTATATATTGGTACTATATTGGCATGCTTAAAATGATTTGGAAAGATCCCCGTCTTAAAGATTTGGTTTATTATGTATGCAAGTGGAATGGCAAGGTTATTTCTATAGGTTTTTATAATATCTGCTTTGATATCATCAGTACCGCTTGAGTTGTTATTTTTTAGTGTCGATATTATTTTGATAATTTCCGTCTGTGTTTTTGGTCTCAAGTAGAATGACGAGGACATACTGCCATTGGCATCGATCCTATCCGCTAGTTCCTCTTCCCGAATGTTATTTTTTTGGAGATTTTTATTTGCTAAGACATAGCCTATGCTATTAAAATATTCATTAATATGATTCACGACTTTTTCAGGGTCTTGCTCAACTGTGGTTATCTTTCCCATTATATTTAACTCTGAGATTGTTTTATATTTTGTATTATTGAAAGCAATGTCTTTGACTATGTTCCATATTTTTTTTGAATCGTGTTTGACATCTTCTATTTTTTTTCTATAAAAGTTTGTTTTCGTATTTTTTATTATCAATTGACATAGGTTTTTATATTTAATATAATACTCTTTTAATTCATCATCCTCGGAATTTTTTAGTACAGCTTTGTGAATTTTATCCCTATTACGAATACATCGAACCAATCCATCGGTAATCCATTCCTTGAGACGTTGCTTTTTATGTGGGATGGGTTTTTGGGTCACTGTGGTACACTTTTCGATATACCCTTTAAATATTGATATTAAGTTTTCGGTTGCCTTATCCACGTCGTCTTCCTTTAATACCAGGTCCCATGATTCATTGCAGATAAAATGTGTTAGTTTTTCAAAGTCAATTTGTTTTCTCCTAATAACATGTTTTTTTTTCCTTTTGTGGATAGAGTAGTTAATTCCAAAAATGATGGCATAGTGGTCACTAATTGCCGTGTTGTATACAGCGGAGATATGTTGCAATTTACTTTTCACTAGCAGATGGTCCAAACAACTACTACAAGACATTGTGATTCGTGTTGGTTGACTATTAATCACTTTTATATTAGATTCTGCCAACATTGTGAGATAATCGTTTACTTTTTGGTTGTCGCTTTTTCTTATATCAATGTTCATATCTCCTACTATAAAAATATTCTTATATTTTTTATGTTCGTGGAGGGTATGTGACAGAGAATCTATAAAAGGCGTGATATCCGTAGCAGACGGCGTTCTGTAAATTGAAATTATGTTAATATCATCATTGATTATTACACTTATACAGTTACTACTTTCCAATTTAATTTCAACAGTTTTATGTTTTAATATATTATTAACGTATAATACCACCCCATCGTTTTGTCGTTTATTAAGTTTTGTATGGTACATATTAAAGCCAGAAAGTTGTGCAGGTGAATAATCGTCACTTAACCAGGCTTCCGTTAAACATATAACATCAAAAGAAACACGTAAATCTTCTAGTAGCAATAATAGTTGATCTAAATTTTTACGGGTGCTCCTAATATTTATACAGAATACCTTAATTTGCATTTGATCCAGGAAGGCTTTGCAACAGGATGGATTGTCAATATATTCAGAAACGGGACTGTAATTGTCATTAATTTCTTCAATATCCTTTAAGTCCATAATTTTTCCTCTTTTTGATTATAAAATATGCGGCATTTAGGACCTTTAGATTAATTATAGCAGTGTGGAAACTTGAAAGTGGTCTTGGTAATGTTAGCAATGACCGTTTGATAATCGATTTCATAAAATACTTAAATAATAATCGTTGAAAAGACAACATTTTAGGAAAAAATAAAAATAGTCGATAATCAAATAAAAGTAATTGCAGAGTTAATAAAATGATCGTGATAGTCAAATTAAAAATTATATAATAGTCAAATAAAAAGGTAATCGGGAAATAATGGTAAAAGTCAAATGATAAAATGATCATAATGTATTTTATATGACAATGATAAAAGTAATTCAATTGCTTTATGCCAAATAATTGTAAATGTTTAACTGGGTAGATGGAGTAATATTCATGGCGATCCTGAGAAAACACATAGGAAACTAAGCAAATAAAATTGCACACACTCGTACTTTTAAGGGAAAACCTTGGCATTTTAGGGACCAAGAGACAGTAAAATAAAAATATCTTTAAAATTTGGGATATAAAAATAGTTGTAATATAATACAATTTAAATAGAATATTTAATATTAATATATAGCCGAAAGTAGTAAAAATAAGTGTCACAGAAATAATATTAAAATTAAATATGTTTCCATTTCGTAAATAAGATAATTTATTGAAAATAAGATAATTCGTAATACATAAAATATAATAGTAATATAATATCATGAATAACAGTACTTTAGAATATTTATTCATATTTTTAAAAATCTGGATGGAATAATATGAATTAATATAAATGATGTTGCCATATATATGGTCATATATCGGGTGTTTATGGTGTGAAAAAGACATACAATCTTTGTAAGTAAAAATAAAAATCTGGATGGAATTAAAAATCTGGATGGAATAATATGGATTAATATAAATGATGTTGCCATATATATGGTCATATATCGGGTGTTCATGGTGTGAAAAAGACATACAATCTTTGTAAGTAAAAATACATATATAAGGTGTAGTAAAATTATCTATAAGGTAAAGTAATTTGATTAGAGTAAATATAATAAGCGGATATTTCGCGTAACAAAATCGTAATAGAAAATGGTTGGAAGGAACTTGTGTAAAAATTACTGTAAAAATGGATATGGCGAACTCATCAGAACAGGCTACTGCCCATCACAATAATAATTCATTTAGCATACGGGTGTTTGAAATATGTATGATTTTCTGATTGTCGTCTTTCCGTAGATAAATCTTGCCAAAAGATGTCCAAGAATATTTGTAGTTATTTTCACGTGCGAATTTCCTGGCCTCAGCATACAGGAATTTCATTTTGGGCGTCAAGTGTTCGGATACGAATATAGGTGTTTTCCCGAATAGCTGAATTACTTCGGAATTTAACTTTTCTTCTTTAGTTCTTGCCGCCTTGTTGTATAATTTTACAGATTTTAGAAATTTGTCACAGAGTAATCTTGAGGTAAATTTGGCAATAATTGTTTTTCTTTTTCCAGCAGGTACCCTTGAAGACACGCGATAGATATTTTCTATGTCTCCAGACTGTAGAGGGCAACCAATGACGAAACCAATTTTTTCAATTATTTCCTCGAGATTTTCATTCTTGGATTCCGGTATATTTCGAAATTCTAAGTTATTTCTCCTAGATAAATGATCCATCTCTTCGAATTTGTTTTCCAAATTTTCTATTTTGTCAATAAGGACTTTATTATTTGCAGCGAGGTCTTCACACTTCTTTTTTAACGGCTCTATCTCTTTTACCTTTTCCAATACATTATCATACTGTTTTGCGACAAATGTGATGGTTTCCAGGATTTTTGCATTTTCTGCCTTAAGTTGGTCGCATTTTCGATTGTTTTCCTCTATTCGACTACTCAATGATTGCAGCAGTTCCTTATGGGCCTCGTGTAGTTCTCCTAAGATGTCGCTTTTCATATTCACCATACTAATTTGCATTTGTTCTAAGAGCTGGTCAATGCTAGTTAATGAGCCACCTGTTGACACGGCCGCTGCCTTCGATGTATTTGTGGGGGTCAGCGAAGAAGCTTTTGTTGTTTGGTTAATGGTTTTAACAGTATCGCTTCGCATCGAACGAGGATCGCTGATTTTGCAGGGGGAACATTTCCAGCTTGCTTTATCCACACTTGAGAGTTGTTTGTACTGTGTGGTAGATATTCCAGCACATAAGAAGTGAAAAAGCCCGTAGCAACGACTGCATTTGATACTCTCTTTTGTTTTCGTTGTTTGTTGACATTTTTCACAATCCATTTCTGCGTCTCTTATGTATGCCTAGTGCCCTCTAGTACGGAGTATGTAATCGATTGGATATTGCGGTATGGTTTATATCTTTGCTAACTTAAATTATTTATTCCTAATTTTTCTATCTGATACTAGATGGCACAAACACCACTGGTGAATTCGAAATACAAATTATATCGGAAAAAAAGCCAACACGGCAATTTACGGCGGTGGGTATCGAACCCTGTACCTGCGCGCTAGTATGTAGCTGCACTGACCACTCGCCCACCGTCTGATATGCTCGCAACGGTTGTAATGCGTATAATTTTCAATAGAAATTTGGCTTCCACGAAAACGTAGGGTAGGTATAATCTTGTTGGTTTCACTGAGTCACAGAATTTTTATTAAAATTAGAGATTGTACATACATAGATTAGTGTCCGTGCACATCACAATAACCATTGAACTTGTCACACTTTTCCCGATCCGTTGATAATAATTTCGAATAAAATTGTTCACTTTATGTTGCTAATTTTTATATAAAACCAAGAGCGTTGATTTTTGACGTCTGTACGATTGAACGATACGATGTGAATTCCTTACTATCAATATTAACCACGATAGAATTAATCAAACTGTCCTAAGTTATTTCGGAATAAAAAATAATTTTGTCCGGATTTTGAGGTCAAATACACCTATGTACGACGTTGCAGCCGCCTTTGTTCTGGGTAGACAACCGCGTTAAACAACCGCGATAGTCTTCGATTTCATATTATGAGTATATCAATATCAATTATTAAACGTAAAAATAACTGCATACCACCGGGTGAGTACTTTTATTTTATACCGAAATCTAAAGCGGTAAATAAGTTTATGGATGAAAAAGAAACAGCCAATAAGTAAGATATGAGATAAATGATAAGTGTGCGGGTGTCAGGTAAAATTTTGCGCCTGGGCCGTCGGCAATATTTTGTTTTACGTTGAGGTTGGCTAAACACGTTTATGAATGAAAATTAAATCGTAAATAAGTAAAACGGAGATAGATATACAGTGTATGGGTGGCAGGTAAGATTTTGCGGCTGCGCTGTTGTCATTCTTTCGTTTTACGTAGGAGTGTTCTGTTTTCAGCTTTCGGTGATTTCGTTTTACATTCTGGCTGTCATACTAGACTTGATTGATCTTTGGTTTGATTGGATTTTAGTTAAATTGTTAATTCAAATAACGACTTACCTACAATAAACCCTATTTACGAGTAAAAACTATTTAACAAGATTTAATAATTATTTTTTTTTACGAAACCATTCAGATATACACAATTTCGGATGTGTATAATTCCAATAAGACATAGATTAATAATTTAAACTTTGATATTAATACTTTTTTATACAACAACAATTAATTGTTATTAGTCTCTGGCTGCTACACTCCGCATACAACTTACATAGTTCATGCATAAAAATGTTCATTCTTCTTTAAATAATTAGGCCTTATTGGGGACATTACTATATAAAAATGATTGGTCTATCCTTATATAAAAATTTAAGTAGCGGAGGTACGCGGTTCTGCGTGAGTAGGTAAAATATGCGGACTATGGACAAGTACTGTTAATAGGGTATTCAGATTATTAGACTAAAACAACCAAAACTTGATATCGATGGAGACCGATAATATATTGTTGTTTTTAGCTCACTTTGTAACGCCGTTTTAACCAACCCCTCAGTAGCAAAAAGAAAAAAAGCAACCTATAAAAAGTATTAAAAAAAAATTTTTTTCAAATCAATCTAAAATAAATTCAGAATGAAAATAATAATAAAAAGATTGGTGACATTTAATATCTCCTTGGAAAAATTTTGCCGATTGGTTTCTGATTTTTACTGGAAATTGAATAAATTTCCAAATATTTCCAACCATTAAAAATAATTAATCAACTTTTAAACAGACATATAAATTGGCACTTGAACCTTTTTATTTTAAAACTCGAAATCCTAAAATCGTTTCAGGTATTTTGCATTTTTCGATATTTCTCTGTGTATAAGATAATATATGGAATATAATTAAATTAAACCATAGTCATACAAAACCTTAGACCTTTATCTAATTATTCGTATAATATTGTAGTGTATAATTATAACTATTATTCTTTCTAGACCAGAGGTTTTGTTCATATGTTCAGATGGGATTTTTGTATAGCTAGCTAGCTATACACAATATTAACAAGATTAGGTACAAATCGAGTATGTTTTAAATTGTTAAAGTTATGTAACATTCCTGTCGTTTTTATTTCTGCAGATTGAACTAGACCAGCGGTCAAACTTCTTGTCCTGTAGATAACTTCAGTCCAAATTTCTATCCCTCGACCCCCCTTGCCTAATATTGTTTTTTTAATCATATTAATTTTAAATATATTTCGACAGTTGGCACAGTACTGATTACTTGTTATTATTATTATTTATTACATACAGGTAGCTGTGCTGATATGTCTAGATGAGATCTTATGTAGCTTAACATAAACAAAAGATTTTATATGCCGATCGAGCCTGTTTTTAAATTTATTGACGGAGCTTAGACTAATCACTTCAAATATTTTTTTATTCCACAGGTTCACCACTTTATTTTGCAGAGATTATATTTAACTTTTCCACGGTACTTTTTCCTATTGCCTGTTGACGTAGAATTTCTAAAAATAGTCTTTATCCCAGGTGCATCGCACTAATTTAAGAGAATTTTATACATCCCAATCAAATCGTCCCTTCGTCTTATTAGTGTGTGTAGTCAGTTCGAGGTTTTCCAAGCGGTCTTCATAATTCCTATTCTTTAGGCTGACTGGCATTTTGGTTGCCATTTAACCCATGAGGGCGTTAAATCATCGGAATTTTTTAGTCGATTGAAGGCGCAGTTTGGGGAGAGTACGCTGTCT
Organism: Micropterix aruncella; assembly: GCA_944548615.1. NCBI lineage: Eukaryota > Metazoa > Arthropoda > Insecta > Lepidoptera > Micropterigidae > Micropterix > Micropterix aruncella. The sequence goes on from OX155966.1 coordinate 5,956,672, forward strand.
CAGAATCGTGTGTATACATGGGCCAGAGAATTTAAGGGTGGGTGAGAACGTATCGAAAACGAAGGTCAAGATCCACGCCCAAGGACAAGCTTTACAAATGACAACATCCGTGCCTTAAAGAGCTTATTGAACGTGATCGTCGGGTAACCGTTGAAGAAATCTCATTAGAAGTGGGTAACAGCTGTATGTGTTCAATTTATAACTGATCGCTTTGGCTTCAATTAAATTAGTGCCCGATAAGTTCCTAGGTTATTGACCGTAAATCAGGAAGGAAATCGAAAATTTCGACCGGAAGTCTGATGGAAAACCCTCGAACAGTCCAGACCTGTACCCTTGTGACTATATTTTGTTCGCACCCTAGAAGGAATCACTTGGGAGCAAAACGATTCGCAAGCAATGAATAAGTAGAGGAGCACTTGCGCGATTGGCTCACAACTTAACCTCAATCTTTCTATAAGAGGTGGATACTGCAGCTTCCAAATCGTTAGCAAAAGTGTTTGGAGCTTGCATGAGGATATGTAAAGGAGAACTAAAGTTTTCACTTGGGTATATTATTAATCAATATATGTCAGAAAAACCGTTTGTATTTGATTGACCCTTGTATATTTCTTTTCGGCGCTAGGAGCGTGAAGATCTTACTTCTGGGACACGCTTCGTAAACCAATATATGGATGAAAATATTAATGCTTTTTCGCACCCTGTCCCATAATACCGCAACTGAATTGATGTAGCGGAAGGTCGTTTCTGTGAAAGGATGTGGGGATGGGTAAAGTTGGTGGAAACGGCGCGGGCGGAGCAACGCCCCTCCCGGATACAAAGATGCAGCGAGTGAACAAACAGAACGTGCATATTAAGCGGCCATTAATCATCGCGGGCCGGGCGAAAGGAGTGGCGGAATGTAATTGAACTAACTTCGCACGGGGGCGGAATTTAGAAGGCGATTTTAAAAGTCGTTATGATTTTATCTGGCGGACGTGGAAAATCTTTTTATTGCCGCGCGTCCGCCTCGGGCAGCGCACCGCGCGCGCTCCATTGGCAACGATTGCGTTTCACTCATTGCAGCTCTGGGGCGACGCTCCTCGGCGAACAGCGCTTCCGTAACTTCACAGCGACGTTTGTTGCAGCAACGGTCAGTACAGAGAAATCCGCGCCCTTCTTTCAGTTGCGACCAGATTACACCGGTCTGCCGAATCCATCTTTAATCCATCCGCATACAGAGGGATTGTTGAATACTGAAAGCATTGCTCGATATCATTAATATAATTTGTGTACACTTAGAGGTGTCAACTACAACGGGCGAACCCGTCACCTCAAGAAGTTTTAACGATAATGATCGTTCTATCTCATGTGAGGGGAGCGTAGAAGACTTAGAGACGAATACGAGTACAAATCTGTCGCTTTCGCTTTCAAGACTGTCGCTTTCGTGTAGGACTAGGTTATAATTTTTGTGGAGGTTGCTAACGAGCATCTATGCTGAAGGCTACAAGCTTAGTTTTATCCACGTTTCGGCGTTGACAGATTGTGGTCAGGCCAGCCCTTGACACTTTTCATCGCGGCAGCTGCCTTGTTGTATGCACTTTCCCAACTATTAGATTCGAGTGGGAGGGCAGTATCGTCGGCGTGGGATAGTATATCTGCGTCAACGTCCGTTTCACAAGGCCCATTTGTGTAGAGTGAGAGGGGAGTCGGTCCAGGAGTGCTTCCTTGTGGGACCCCATGATTATTGTGGAAACTATTACTGTGTACGCTGTTTTCGGGATCCAATACAGCTGCGAAACCAGTTTAGTTCGATACCTGTAATACCATATTTCCCAAGTTTCATTAGGAGCATTTCATGGGATACTGTGTCAGGAGCTTGCGCGGGGTCGGGAAGTACAGTAATACACTTTTTTTTGGCGTCTACATACCTAGTGATAGGCTCTGACATTTTTAGTACTGCATCTTGTGTTCCCATTTTTGGATCTGAAGCCGTATTGGTTTTCGGGTGACATGTGATTGGTTTCTAGATGATTACAGAGTTGTGTAATTACTATTTTTTCCAAAATTTTTGCTAAAACATCGGGTACTGATATCGGTCGATAATTTGAGGGATCAAACTTCGGTCCATATCTGTCACCTGATACTTGATAAGAAATATGTTTTCGGTTGATTATGTTTAAAAAAAAATATAATATTATATTAATTAATTAAATTCACAAGTAATATGTGCACACTAAGAAACCTTTTTAGGCTACTTAATTTATTGGTCAATTTAGTTATATATTAATCTATATATTTATTTATTTTACTTATCTATAAATTTAAATATTTTCTTTTTCTTTATTTAATATTAGTTCTTTATTTATATACACATTTATATATTTATAATAACCTTAAAATTTATAAGAATGAATGCGCGATCGGAATGAATGAGAAAAAAAAAAAAAAAAGAAAGAAAGTGGAGTCACTATGATTAAAGTGAAGTCTTAAATACTATCACCCCAGAACAGATATACAATCTAGGGGGGGGATAAAATCCACACAAATGCAATCTTATCTGCTTCGCAAAAATCAATTGTATTGTTTTGGATAATTTTATAAAATAAATAAAAATAAAAAATCTACCGTCTAGCTAAGCCAACAAGCCCGTCAGAGGCCAACGCCTTATGGAGAGGCACTGGGAAATGTACCCAGCGGGCAGCCTAGCTTCTTGACTACTAGTTTTGGATGGATATCTCCGTCTGGAATTAACCATCAGGATACTTCCAACTTCCCGGCTGGTTACGGATTCGAAGTCGCTTTTTAGCAGTGATTCAGATTGAATCTATCGCGGACTATTGGTATCTTTCACCCGGTTCTGAATTCAGTATCAGGTAGCCAATTGGTTATTTCAAGAGTGGTTGACGACAAGTCAACATCCACCCCCGCTGCTTACGAAACAGTATATTTTTATATTATAAATAGGATAGAAAACGAATTTACCGCGTGAAATTTGTAGCACCCGACGTTTCGGTGACGTTGCAGCCGCCGTTGTCCAGGGTAGACTGAAGAGCTGTCAATCCGTTGTTTTGCGGGTAGGCCGCATACCGCTTCCGCCACTGCGTAAGTTATAACGGTACGTGATACGGTGTCTATCGAATCTATTATGGACCACGGCGTTCTTTCCCGGCTGTTCACCCGGTATCGGATAGCCGATTGGTTGTTTTAATTGGTGCCGTAAGGTGAATAACTACCCCTGCTCTATAGGAGAGCGTACTGTTTCTAGACTCTCCCGCCTTGTGCATTCTGACTGAAAGGTCAGAATGCACAATCGATTGGCTGACGCTGCCCAGGAGCGTCCGAAGTTTGACTCCTAAGGGATACTGGTCCGCAGACCAGATTCCTACCCTAGCCTGCATTTCTGCGTGGAGGCCGCCGAATGGGTGTTGACCTGTGAGTTTGAACGAACCTGAACACATGGGTCTTAGTAACCAAACTGCAAAGGAGCCATTAGCGCCCAATTTTAAATACAATAGTTCACTTGTTGTGACGGCATTCGTGTTTTATAATTCATTTTAATATATTTACTTGTTTAGTATCAGTAACAGTTGGGAAATCACTGCGCCCGTGAACACTTTCTTTACCTTATTTTATTCAGTAAGGCAACATGGAAGGGAAGCGAGATTTATTTATTGCTTGCATTTTAACCAAAGCGGCTGCAAGGCAAGCTAGCTGGCAGACTGAGTTTGTTTAGCATTGCACTGATGAAACGGTGGCCACACCATCCATTTAAAAAATATTAATTAAAACGTAACGCGAAAGAGGAGCTGCTTGAGTTGTATGTTTACACAAGTCGCGCTCTGTGATGCTCGCACACCAAAGCCGCAGGCGGACACTCGTTCGACATTGTATGAGAGATCGCGTTGGGGAATATCTATTCAAACACATACTCGAGTACATGAGGACGCGTAAATACGAGTTAAAAATATACACGTTTGAGTACACTTTTTAGTTAGTCAAAGACCAAACCTCATACATTTGTATGCTGTTGATGTGTATGTCCAGCACCAGAACTGTGAGGGAGGGGACACCGGGGTACCTGCCCAGTGCCCAGGGCGGCAATTTAAGAGGGCTTGGCGCCCTCTTAAATTGGCGCCCTGGGCAGGATAATTATGATACAGACATTGAGCTCTTTTTTTGATCAGCAATTTTGATTATTAGATTATTTTCTATTTATCAATGTTTTTCAAACCAATTATAATTTACTAAAATAAATTTATTATATCATGATAGTTAATATTCTTTAATTAATTACATTATTTAAATTTTTAGAGGCAAAGACGCACCCAAGTGTAGGAAAGCCTACCTACTGGAGAAGAACTAAATTGTATTATATTGTATTGTATTGTATTGTATAATAACGACAGTGGGGATGTTTCATTCAAGAATATCCTTCAAGATCTGGATTAATATCTATTAACTAAATGAGAGGATGAAAATTGTTCAATAATGGGAAAGGTCAGCAATATTAGAAAAGGTGAAGCACTGTTCATATAATAGGGCGCTAATAGGCCCTATTATAGTTGGCCACTAAGACCCATTGGATCAGGGTCGGTCAAACTCACGGGTCAACACCCATCCAACACCCATCCGCGTATAAATTGCGAGCCCGGGTAGGACTCTGGCCTGTGGTCCAGTTTCCCCCAGGAGTCGATCTTCTGGCGCTCCTGGACGGTTTGCACACAGTGAAGCGTCAGTTAATCGATTGTGAATTCTGAGTGACGGTCGGGGGAGTCTGGAAATAGAGTGAGGGTAGTTGCTTCACCGCGACTGCTCTTGAAACGACCAATCGGCTACCCGATTCCGGGTAGCAGTCGGATGAAGGGTGCCGTGGCTCGCGATAGATTCGGCAAACGCCGTATCACCGCTTCGTAAGGGAGAGGACTGCGCAAGCGACCTCGAACCCGCAACCATTCGGGAGACCAGAGTAATCTGGTTGCAACTGGTAGCAAGGGAGCGATTGTCGGCCCGCTTGGTGACTAACCTGGCTATCTCGCGGTAAGGCGTTGGTCTCTTACGGGCATGTGGCGGAATTTGACGGTGGACTGTTTTGTTCTAAGTTATCTGCGCTCACCTCACGGGAGACAGAACGATACATTTTGTTAAAACTTCCCGAGGTGACGGGTTCGCCCGTTGTAGTTGACAGCTCTAGTGGTTGATATGGTACGGAACACAATAAAACAGCTTGTTGTTAATAAGTAGTTTAACGAAGGAGTAGGTAACCCGATGGATGGACAAGGGCGAGAACGGGTCGCCGCGTTCCCGGCAGCCAAGGAAACGTATGCATTTTCATTAAGCCTCTCCAAGAAAGAAAAACTGTATGAAAAATTGAGTTTATTCAATTTCAGAGATGCACGAAATTCCGCCGGGGACGTTTCTCGCCGTGGCGTAGATTTGCATTTGCATCGCGATAAAAACGCTTCCGGAGATGCGGCCGGTTAAATAATGACGTCTTCAGCGCTTCGCTGCCGTGGCTCAAGAAATGTCGTAGGTTGGTTCTTCTATCCAGTGGTAAGAAAAATACTTTTCTATCCATTTTGAGTGTTATGTGAATGGCTTATTCTGTTTTTTAAGGTTATTCGTCGGGTTTTCTGTCCGAAATATAAGGATATCTTTCAAAGAATAATTAATAACCTAAAAATACGTTTGACTGTTCGCTGTCATTAAATTTCTCAAAATATATATATATATATATATATATATATATATATATATATATATATATATATATATATATATATATATATATATATATATATATATATATATATATATATATATATATATATATATATATATATATATATATATATATATATATATATATATATATATATATATATATATATATATATATATATATATATATATATATATATATATATATATATATATATGAGTACATCAGTGCTGCAATTAGAAATTAAATAAATAAATAGTTTAAATAAAACACTAAAAACACGCTTTTATAAATGCACGTAAAAACCACACCATCAGACCTTGAAACCTAATCGTGGTCAAAGTTCATTTCAAGACTTTTCTAACAATTCCAAACACAGCAATGATACGATGTTCCATCATGAAGTTCCAGTTCATATCTTCCGACTCCATCATCAGATCAGTTCGACAGTACCATATTATTGTATTGTCATCAGAACTACATACAGCTGCCAATTTTCATGACGCTACGATCCTTGGAAGATGGTTATATTAGTTACCTTAGATTCTATTACATAGTTACATACAGGTCGTTCTAATAAAAGCGTGTTAAAAAGGGTCGATTTCATTTGTACATTTTAAATAAATAATATAACAATGCATAAAATATAATAATTTTACTTTGATTTAACGGCATAAACAAATAATTTATTTCCTCATTCAAAACATATTTTGACTGAGGCATAATTTGACAAAACATATTTTGCTTACTGGCTAGGCTAGAGGTTGACTTCCGCCCTTCGTCATTTCGATTTCAAGAAGGAGCGCTAAGAAAACTGGCTCCTGTCGCCCGCCAAACGAGTTTTATAGGCCCTGAGTCTTCAACAAATGGCTGAGGAGCAGTCCCTTTTAAAATAAAAATACGTAGTGAAGTAGATTCAATGAATTCAGGTGAGTGTCGTTTCAATTCTTGATAGTCGATTGACAAGTCGAGTATCGATATCCATACGATTTTTACACGACTGCCCAAAAAAGAAGTGTTATGTGTTTAGGATACATGTATGTGTGTTTTCCGTTTCTTTAATCCACCATAACTTTTAAACGCTTGAACCGATTTAGAAGTGTGAGGTATACATGTATGTATGTGTACGTATGCATATATGGATATATATTTTATCTATAGATGTATATGAGTATCTATATTTGTATATGCGTAAATATTTATTGTTTCATATTTGTCGATTTAAAAATAAGTACTAACATATAGGTTAAGTTGACAGTGCACACTTAATATATAATCATTAAGTTGACAGTGCACACTTAATATCTGCCTTAGAACAGGCTTAGGCCTAGTGAGGCGACTGTGTCAAACATTAAAAATAATGTCGCATCAATTTCTTGCTAACATGTCATCGCAAGTGTCAAAGGGTACCTAAAGTGCCGAAATGTTAAATGGCTTTGTTTCCTATAGAGCGGGGGCGCTTGTTTACCATGTGGTAGCCGCAAATGAAATGACCATTCGGCTACATGATATCGGGTGAAGAGCCGGGCAAAGGATGCCGTGGTCCGCGATTGATTCGGTAGACACCGAATCACCGCTACGCAAGGAAGAGGACCGGGCAAGCGACTTCAAACCTGTAACCAGTCGGGAGGCCGGAGAAATCTGACCATAACTGGTAGCGAGAGCGCTTGAACTACCCGGTACCGGGCTGCAAGGGTTGGTCTCTTGCAGGCTAGTTGGCGGAGCTAGATAGTGGGTTGTCATTGTCTAGGTCTTCTACGCTCATCCCACGGCTGAAAGAACGATCACATATCGTTATACCAGCCTGGGGTGACGGGTTTGCTGACACAGTTGGGCGGTGCGACACAACGTTCAACTGAATTCATATGGCATATCTGTCAGAATCATTGGGATGCTTGGCAACAGTACATATTCCTTTAAATTTTCCATTTATAATTGTAGCTTCGATGATATTGTTCATCATCTTTTTTACTGATCATCTTTAAGGATAGATCACGCCAGGTCAACAGCTAACTCCCACTTCTTAGAAAACGTGCATACGTCTTCGGATTGCCATGGTTATTCCGGATTCCCCGAATCCGCATTTCTGATCCCAACTGTCTTCGACTGCAGGCTACAGCCGCATGCAGTTCAAAGCGGCTGGGCTTATCCGTGAGTTGGGCCGACCTAAGGAAACACTTGTAAGGCACTTGTGTAATCGAACCCTCGCTGAATATACCTCATATTCTGACGGCTTGGCAAGGTTCGAAATGCTGAGTCTTCAGCAGCGACGTAAAGTGACTGATATGACGTTCTTCCACAATATACTTTCGCATCATATCGACAGCCCACAAATTCTAAGCAGAATAGCCTTAAATGTCCCATCGCGCCGAACTCGTCACCCAAGGGTATTCAATGTACCCAGACCATACAAATCAAGCAAGGAATTCAACTCTGCTTCGAATTGTTGAAGCCTACTATGAATCGTTTCAGGAAGTACACATATTCTCAATAAGCAAAAACGAGTTTATCAGAGCGGTAATAGACCAGACCATAAAAGCTTGAACAGATACATACCTGTGCAGAATCACACACTCTCATATATACACAACTATGACACATACGCGTAGATATACTTACACATACCCATTAAACACACATCACAATCACACATATAAACACACTCATCCTACTCTATCATACACACTCACAAATCGAGAGAACATGATTATGTAACATAATATATAAATATTATTACACAACATCACGTACATAAACTGTATCATCGTTAGCTTTATTTGAAAGGTCACACATGTTTCTACAACGTTACCTAAACGTGAAAACCTTTAATTGGCTCTCTGTTATCCTACTCCTCTTTTTGTTAAATTATAATTAGCTGTTGGTTTTCCTAAAAATAAATAAATAAATAAATATTATCAGGAGACTATTTTGGCCGTAATATTGTTATTATTATTTATTAACTTAAGACCCGAGCGCTGTTTTTCTCTTTTGTTCGAATAAAATAAAATAAAAATTTGATTATGTAAGTTGTTCGGTTGAAAAATCGTCGACTCTGCTATAAGCATGAGTCTACTGTAGTCTACGTCGTTACTGTAGAGGTATACGATTTATCACTAGGGGTTGCTGTACTTGCTTGTAGGCTAAGATATGACACAGGTACTACTTGATGGACGGTGCGACTTAGGCAACCTTAAGGCTGATTTACATTGTCATTAACTGATTTCAAATCCAAAACAATTCAGCGCTGACCTGGTACTGTCATCGTGTAAATTGATTTCGTCAGTACAGCGCCGTCGCATCAGCTCTGACTTCAATACCCCCCCGCTGCACGCGCCAGCGGTACTGACCACGTGTAAACACCGAAGTCAGCAGTTGGTCAGTTGCTGGCACAGCGTTGTAGGGTGACGTCGCGTCGAACCGATAATTTTACCTAGCAAAAATGACTCATTTTCCCGACTGACTTTAATAACGTGTGTACACCCTGAAGAAATACCTGCGAGTGAATGACTGTGTGTAAAGAGTATGAGACAGTTCTCGGCGCCAGCACTGACGCCTATAACTGACTCAATGTAAATCTACACTTAGGATTAAGAACTCAGGGCGAGGTTTTCACCCAGACCCGCCGCGGTTGCGGGAAAACTGTTTTGTTTCAAAACTCACGACACTCGGGCTTGAAACTCACGAAGCGGGCATTAACCGCATCCGCCGCGGGCGAAAATCGTGTCGTAAAAATTGCGGCAATTTAACATACATTTCTGCAATCTACGGACGCTGCGGGCCCGCAACCGCGGCGGGCGTGAATAAAAACAGCGCCGTGAGTTCTTAGCCTTACCCCCAATCAATGTCAATATTGCAGCCATTGCAGACATTGTGAAGTACATTCAAGCCAAGAACTCAAGGCGCGGTTTTCACCCGCATCCGACGCGGTTGCGGGACAAATGTTTTATTTCATAACTCACGATATCGTAGTCTTGTGCGGTCAGACTTAGAACTCAACAGGCGGTTTTCACCCTCGCCCGCCGCGGTTGCGGGCCCGAGGTGCAGGTATGTATGTATGCGCCCTGGTGAAAACCGCTCCGTGAGTTCTAAAGCTGACCACGGCCCGCATGGTTCCACTAGTTGCCGCGATTTAACCGCGCCCGCCAAGGGCGAAAATCGCGTCGTGAAAATTGCGACTCAATTTTACATACATTTATGCATTCTATGGAGGCCGCGAGCCAGCAGCCGCGGCGGACGCGGGTAAAAACCGTGCCGAGAGTTCTTAGCCTCACAGGATGAATACGGAATATACGATACATTTTTACACCTACGTAGGTGCCCATATATAACTCACCGACAATAGTATAGTAAACGTCTAAAGTATTATATGTATCGAAGCATACCCTAACGTTTCCGTTTTAAATTAGGAGCTTACCCCCAAGGGACATGGCAACGAAAACCCGCTCAGGCGGTTCATAATTTGCCAGTTGGTGTTCGTTTTCGGTGGCCGCTGCTTACTTTGTGTAGTAATTAAGTTCACAGGCGAGGTGACAGTAATAAATTTATTGCTTCGTGTTGCCGCGCTTTTATTTCATAACACGATCCATTAAAGTGGAAGTTGGCGCTGGCGAAACGCCTGCAAAAAACGCCCCGCGCACTAATCTCGCGGGGGGCGAGAGTTTGACACATGAATAATGCAACACTTATTAGACGGTATATTTCTCGATTAACTCGCAATTCGTTTAGATTCACGTGCGATATATTTGCGAGGTAAAGGGATACTTACACTGGGAGTGAAGCAATAACTTTTTATACAGCCTGTTTTAATCAACCAGCATCCTTGAAGTGGGTGAATCAGTATAAGCAAATAAGCAACATTTGTTAAAAAGATGTGTAAAAAAGTAAAAAATATTTATTTTTAGAGTTTATTTCTAAAGAATCAATTTCATTTAAAGCCCCCGATACAAAAAATGATGGGTTGTAAAAAACGAGTATTAACAAAAAGCGTTATGATTTTACAAATGAATTAATAGCAGAATATTTCAAAATTAAATAACTTTCTTAACATAGTAATATACGTACCTGACAAAAGATGGCAGCACTTGTATTATTCTGTGAGCGCAATCTAAGCAGAATATTTCAAAATTAAATAACTTCTAGTAACATAGTAATATAAATACCTGACAATAGATGGCAGCACATGTCATCATCATCATCATCATCATCATTGATATTGATATTATATTATATACAGTGAAGTGAAGTTATTTTTATGTATATACAGTGAAGTGAATAAGGGTAAAAAATATTCTTAGATATGTAAGAAACCAGTTGGAGTGATGATGAAAAAAATCATGTATCTTATGACGTTCTCGTGTCGTATTACAGTTACCACAAACCTGTTGTCACAGTATTTAATATTTATGATATTTTTAATGAAATTAATTTTCAAGATGGTATCAATAGTCTTGTAACAATATATTCAAGTAATATATTTTTGTGTAACATGATTTATGCATAATATTTTATCGAATCAAAATAAATAAATATGAATAAAGTATATACATTCTTTAAGTATTATAAGTGAATGAATGAATGAATGAAAATCTCTTTATTGTATAATAAAAATAAGGTACAAGGGCGGACTTCTTGCTGCATTACAATATCTTCCAGTCAACCAACGGTGATGTGTGGTGTACCTTCCAGTCAACCAACACAATAAGTGATAGGTATATTTACCCCCTTTGCCTATTGTATATTCAATGACGATTGCACTGACAGAGTAAATTTCAATTTACTCTGTCGGAGCTGACAAGCACATTTTTTTTGTGTTTTTTTTTAAATTCCAAATTATTCTTCCAAAAATTAGTATAGAACGCGCTGAGTTCGCTTCACCATTTAGCGGTAGGTAAAATGTCGCGAATATAGTTTACTCGCGATATTTTACCTACTGCTAGATAGCGCAGCACGCTCAACGCTTGTCAAACGTTGACAAGTTACATAGGATGTCTAGTTTACATAAAAAATATTTTTTCAAACTTTTTCAACAAAAAAATATAAAAGATGCTTACTAGCTCGTACTTAATTAACCCACTTCAAGGATGCCGGTTAATTAAAACTCAACCTGTATACATCGAATGCGTCCTATTTTTATTCCGTCATCTTGTAAAATCAGCAAATTATCAGCATTTGATTTCAACACCAGTTGTACCTTATTTTTTTAAACTAAACAATAATAAAAATCTTGATTTTATTCTGTTTTTTAATTATGCCAAATAGTAAGCTTAGTTATTAAAATCTTTGACAGTATACACAAAATAAATTTAACGTTATTTTTCTTTAAATTTTAATGTTGCTAATGGGGTACGACTTAATCGACATTACCAAACTTTCAACAGCGCTGTTTCCTTTAGGATTTGCCACTCGTGCCCTAGTGAAATAATTTTGAAGTATGAGAAGGAACCTTAAAGCCTAGGTTACACTATGCGAGCTAGTGTGCGAGCTGGCCTGGTCAGTTACTGCTGTGCAGAAAGAGCGAATAAAAAATTCGCGACAACGTAAGTCTAGTTTTTATAATATTAACCCTTCAGGCCTCGTCCCCTCATCTGATTGACAAGTTGATGTCCCAAAAAATTTTAGTAAAAATAAGTAAAAAATTTGAATTATGACACTGTCTCACCCAAACATTAATTACTGCCAAACCACTGTACCCATAACTAAAATAAAACATATTAACATAATAAACATAATAAAATAAAACAAATTAAATTAAAATAAAATTAAAACGGGACCGTCACGCTGAATCGTATTGTGACTGATATCGGCCAATTGGGGCTTTAGGGGTTAAACCTACAATAACTGCTTTTATGTCTTTAAAAAATAAGAAAATTAAAAAGGCAATGTTTAGTTAAAGGCATTAGAAATAAAACATGAATCCTTATCAAAATAAATTATTCTATCATCAGGAGTGTTAAATGGAGATAAACTTAGCCATATACTGTAAGTTTTTAGCAGGCAAAATTTATGAATTAATAACGCGCGTAAGCGCCTTGAAATATCTAGCTCCGGCGTCTTGGCGCCGTGGCGGCGGCTGGCCCAGCAAAGTCAGCGTTCATCGGAAGGCGGCAGGTGGAGAGGGACAAGACGCGTACCTACATCTACGAGAAAGGTAGCGTGCATCTGACAGGGACGACTTAAATTATTGCACTATATACCTAAAAGAGAGCTGAGGGGCCCTTGCTGAGTTGGCCACGAAGAACGATTCTGTTCAGGGTTGGTCACACTCACGGGTCAACACCTATCCGACGGCCTCCACGCATGAAGTGCGAGCCTGGGTAGGACTCTGGCCTTAGGGTTAGTTTCCCCTAGGAATCAACCTTCTGGCGGTCCTGGATGGTCTGCGCACCGTGCGGTATAATGCCAATCGATTGGGCACTCTTACTAACAGTCGGGGGAGTCTGGAAGCAGTACTGTTTCCTACAGAGCGGGGGTGGTTGCGGACCTTACGGCGACTGCTCTTGAAACCACCATCGGCTACCCGATCCTGGGTGAACAGCCGGGCAAAGGATGCCGTGGTCCGCGATAGATTCGGTATACACCGTTTCACCGCTTCGTAAGGGAGAGGACCGCGCAAGCGATCTCGAACTCGTAACCAATCAAGAGACTGGAGTAATCTGGTCGCAATTGGAAGTAAGGTCGTGAGTGTAAGCCCGCTGGGTAATACTCCTGGCTATCTCGCTGTTAAGGCGTTGGCCTCTTACGGGTTTGTGGCGGAGCTTGACGGTGGACTGTTTTGTCCAAGTCTTCTGCGCTCACTCCAGGGAGATAGAACGACTAATCGTTAAAACTTCTTGAGGTTACGGGTTCGCCCGCTGTAGTTGACAACTCTAGTTATATACCTCAAGAAACAAATAAACGGCACCCTACTCAAATTAACAACTCGATTCGAAACTCTACGCGAAGCGAAGCCGCGGGCAACAAACAGCTAGCAACCAAAAAAGAGAGCGGCGGTACACTGGGAGCAAATCAATATATTTGTATATAATTGGCTCATAATTTTATTGCGTAATCATGTAAAATCAGCGAATTGTACTTTAACGGAAACATTATCGTACACTCAGTGGAAATAATCGTATATTCGGAAAAGGCTGTCGTACATTCATGTTAAAATTATCGTACGTTCCGGCGGCCGCTGAACGCATTTTTTTCGGTTGATGCTAGAATTGAATAAAAGTATGTTAAGTAAATGTGGTGTGATCACGTGGCTCAGGTGTGATCGTAATATATATTTATTTATATTTTATATATTATAACTATTTTATATACCTACTATCACATTATATGTATGAATTTATATATAATATTAATATATATATATATATATATATATATATATATATATATATATATATATATATATATATATATATATATATATATATATATATATATATATATATATATATATATATATATATATATATATATATATATATATATATATATATATATATATATATATATATATATATATATATATATGTTATATAATATATATTATAATAATATATATCTATATATGGTATATATCATATTTATATGTGTTTATATCTAATATATAAAAAATAATTATTATTCCATATAACTTAGTAGATTGTCATAAATTTTAATTTAGTTTATAATTTTATTGATGTTTTTAAATTTAACTTTAAATTTTAAATTGTACTCAAGTATTAGATAAGATTTGCCCTCTCGTCTCAAAAAAATTCATCGATGTTAGTACCACCTCAACACAGGTTCATACCTAGTGAGGTGGTAAACCGTTATGTCAAAATATGAATTTCCTTTCTAAGCTAGGTATAATATATACACTTATTATAAACTGTTTTTTGTTAGAATAAGGATTTTCTTTGTAATTTGTAACTTGAATTACGGAAATAAATAAATAAATAAATAAAATTAAAGAATTCAGTGTAAACCTCCCTCTACAGCCGTGTCGGGGTTGAAATTGCCAGCTGAGAGTTAGTTGAAGTATAATAATTGCATTGTATTGCAATGGTAGGAGCAGCGGTCGTTCGGAGGCAAAAAAGCTAACGGCGCCGCATACTATATTACTGTTTTATCGCTGAAAAAACGAGCGGCTAGCTGTGGGAAAAGGAAAAGGGAAGCGATTGCTTTGCAGTGGCAGGCAGCATTTGATTCACTGAGTTAAGAAATAATGAATGGATGTCTGCTCGGTACCCGAGCAGACAACAGTGGACCGTAGTTTTTATTTCGTATCGATTACATAATCGCAGTGACAGCTATTCGGAGGTGTGGTGTATATCTATCATGAAAAGTGACTGTCCTTTATTTTTAACAAATAAATAAAATAAAAACGGGGCTGCCTTCTTGGGAAGGGGTGAACGGTGCACTCCGGACTGTCGACCAGCTGTTGGCGACGACGAATCTGGGAGCTAATGGGCCCTGTTGGAGTTAGGCCACTAAGACAAATATGCGTAGGGCCGGCCAATCGCACGGGTCAACACCCATCCGGCAGCCTCCATGCAGAAATGCGAGCCCGGGTAGGACTCTAGTCTGTGGGTTAGTTCCTCTAAAAGTCAACCTTCGGGCACTCCTGGACGGTTTGCACACCGGATTCGGGCCATCATAATACTACAACTATTTTTACTCTTCTAGGGGGTGAGCGGAGGACTCCGGACTGACGACCGGCTGTGGTAGGTTTAAGACAGTTTTCACATGTGAGCCATGTCCACCTTAGCACTCATTTGCTCACGCTTCGATCTATAGACATTGTAATGCGGAAGTTGCAGTTTTAGATATTTTTTCTAGGAAAGAGTTGATTAATTTCCTAACGAGACCAAAATCTTTCAAAAGGTGAAAGAGATTTAGCTGGCAGGCCACCAGCTCCAACTTCCACCGCGTGATGAGGAATACTGAAGCTGTTTCTAGTGACGGTATTTGCGATATCATTGTAATTATTTAATTTAATTTATTATTTTGTATTATGCCATGAAATCATATAACACCTACAGAAACAACAAAAGTAAATATAAAATATCGCGTGAAATTTCAAGCTCTTGAGATTTCGACAATATTCAGATTAGGCCAGGTAGTCTATCCTGAACAATGGCTTTTGCGAAATCACCAAAACGTCGGGTGCTTCAAAATTCACCCTGTAAAATCCGAATTTGTTTTATTAATAATGTGTACTAGACCATAATAGCCTTCGACAACAGAACTATACCCCAAGAAGAGAGCATAATATTACTGATAACCCGTAAATAAAATACTATCTTAAAATGCAAGACTATCGTGGTTGTTTGACATTATGGATCATTTAAAAAACAAACGTACCGCATAATGGTTATAACCCCCGACGTTTCGCCGATGTTCCAGCCGCTGTTTTCCAGGGTATGGTTCACTTTGGACAACGGCGGTTGTCCAAGGTAGACCCTGGATGCGTCGAAACGTCGGATGCTGCAAACTTCACGCGGTAAATTCGTTTTTTATCCTATTTATAATATCTTAGGTAATCTGCGATTATTAACTGCAAGTATATCTAAATTCACATCAATATAAAGGTCGATGGTGTTTGACTTATTTACTTGTGGATTTTTGTGATTTTGAACTAAAGAAAAAGCCCTCTATTCATGTGGATTTTTGTGATATTACAAACACAAAAAGGGATTCCTATCGCATCATTCTGTTAAAATGTCTCTGTAGATTCCCCGAGCCATTGCCCCCACCCCCTTCTCGATTGCATAAAGTGACAGCCTTTGAATCGCCAAATCGCATGGACGAATTGGCAGATGCGGTCTCCATTCATTTTTAACTCGGTGATTTGCTCAGAGGCCGCGCGATTATTTCACGTTCATCGAACCGGCTTTCCTTTGTTCGAGAACGAGAGGGCTGCGGCAATTGGAAAACTTGGAATTAATGCAAACAAGTCCGGCCAACAACGCCACGGCTCCAGACTTGCGATCTCTGCTATGCGATGGTAAAATAAGCTAAAGGAAAACACTCGCTCGCGCCGATAAAGTATCTGCATATCGCCGTATCTGGCAGAACGATGATGTTAAATTTTAATGCCCTTTACTTTGATTATTTATTTATTTATAAGTAAATGAACAGGATTTCCTCCCTTTTATGCATGCCCCGAACAAGACTGGCAAAAGTACAGAAGATCTACATATACCTTAGCATTAAATTCTACAATCTACTCCCTATCACTATCAAACAGCTGGAGGATATAAAATAAAATAAATAAAATCATTAAGGAGATCCTGATAGGCCACCCTTTCTATAATCTGACCTAATTCGAGAGCCATGACTTTGCCAATATTGTACCAATTTGAATGATAATTATATTTGTACTTTAAGGTTTATATCTAAGATTTATCTTTAGTTTGATTATTTAACATTTTAGTTACTACTTTGGATGTTACTATGTACAGTTTTTAGTACATATATATATATATATATATATATATATATATATATATATATATATATATATATATATATATATATATATATATATATATATATATATATATATATATATATATATATATATATATATATATATATATATATATATATATATATATATATATATATATATATATATATATATATATATATATATATATATATATATATATATATACATATATATATATAAATAATTATAAAAGCCACTTACATCGTGACGAAGGATTCCCTTGATCGGATTCGGGAATGCTTTAGGTGTTAACGAGAATGATGAATGCCTCTCACTTGCGGAAAGAGGAGTAGGTTTAAGTTGGGCCCATTTTTCAACTAGTAAACGCTCACCCTTCATCCAATTATCTCAAAAATTAAGCTACAATCCTTCTTTATACGTAAACTCACTCAATTTCCTATTATTTCAGGGGAAATAACAAGACAAGACGAGCTACTTGACAGATGGAAGAATTTAAAATTTCGAATTTCGTTTTTTTATTTTCTAAAGGTGCGATATAAAGAAGCTGCGATCAATATTCAGCTGAAAACTTAAAACTAAAAGCGTGACATGTCCTCATATCAATGAAAGGAAGCAGTCAGCTCTTTCCTATTAGTTGGAAAGATTACCTTTAACCTAAATGGATTATTTACAATGAACGAAACATAAAATATGTAAAAATTCAATATTTTGAAATATTTGATAGTTTTGTGTATATATTCTTTTTAGAATTGATCAATAAGATGATTATAAAGTAAATAATTATAAAAGCCACTTACATCGTGACGAAGGATTCCCTTGATCGGATTCGGGAATGCTTTAGGTGTTAACGAGAATGATGAATGCCTCTCACTTGCGGAAAGAGGAGTAGGTTTAAGTTGGGCCCATTTTTCAACTAGTAAACGCTCACCCTTCATCCAATTATCTCAAAAATTAAGCTACAATCCTTCTTTATACGTAAACTCACTAAATTTCCTATTATTTCAGGGGAAATAACAAGACAAGACGAGCTACTTGACTTACTCAAGACGAGCTACTTGACTTACGACCTACTCCTCTTTCCGCAAGTGAGAGGCATTCATCATTCTCGTTAACACCTAAAGCATTCCCGAATCCGATCAAGGGAATCCTTCGTCACGATGTAAGTGGCTTTTATAATTATTTACTTTATAATCATCTTATTGATCAATTCTAAAAAGAATATATACACAAAACTATCAAATATTTCAAAATATTGAATTTTTACATATTTTATGTTTCGTTCATTGTAAATAATCCATTTAGGTTAAAGGTAATCTTTCCAACTAATAGGAAAGAGCTGACTGCTTCCTTTCATTGATATGAGGACATGTCACGCTTTTAGTTTTAAGTTTTCAGCTGAATATTGATCGCAGCTTCTTTATATCGCACCTTTAGAAAATAAAAAAACGAAATTCGAAATTTTAAATTCTTCCATCTGTCAAGTAGCTCGTCTTGTCTTGTTATTTCCCCTGAAATAATAGGAAATTGAGTGAGTTTACGTATAAAGAAAGATTGTAGCTTAATTTTTGAGATAATTGGATGAAGGGTGAGCGTTTACTAGTTGAAAAATGGGCCCAACTTAAACCTACTCCTCTTTCCGCAAGTGAGAGGCATTCATCATTCTCGTTAACACCTAAAGCATTCCCGAATCCGATCAAGGGAATCCTTCGTCACGATGTAAGTGGCTTTTATAATTATTTACTTTATAATCATCTTATTGATCAATTCTAAAAAGAATATATACACAAAACTATCAAATATTTCAAAATATTGAATTTTTACATATTTTATGTTTCGTTCATTGTAAATAATCCATTTAGGTTAAAGGTAATCTTTCCAACTAATAGGAAAGAGCTGACTGCTTCCTTTCATTGATATGAGGACATGTCACGCTTTTAGTTTTAAGTTTTCAGCTGAATATTGATCGCAGCTTCTTTATATCGCACCTTTAGAAAATAAAAAAACGAAATTCGAAATTTTAAATTCTTCCATCTGTCAAGTAGCTCGTCTTGTCTTGTTATTTCCCCTGAAATAATAGGAAATTGAGTGAGTTTACGTATAAAGAAGGATTGTAGCTTAATTTTTGAGATAATTGGATGAAGGGTGAGCGTTTACTAGTTGAAAAATGGGCCCAACTTAAACCTACTCCTCTTTCCGCAAGTGAGAGGCATTCATCATTCTCGTTAACACCTAAAGCATTCCCGAATCCGATCAAGGGAATCCTTCGTCACGATGTAAGTGGCTTTTATAATTATTTACTTTATAATCATCTTATTGATCAATTCTAAAAAGAATATATACACAAAACTATCAAATATTTCAAAATATTGAATTTTTACATATTTTATGTTTCGTTCATTGTAAATAATCCATTTAGGTTAAAGGTAATCTTTCCAACTAATAGGAAAGAGCTGACTGCTTCCTTTCATTGATATGAGGACATGTCACGCTTTTAGTTTTAAGTTTTCAGCTGAATATTGATCGCAGCTTCTTTATATCGCACCTTTAGAAAATAAAAAAACGAAATTCGAAATTTTAAATTCTTCCATCTGTCAAGTAGCTCGTCTTGTCTTGTTATTTCCCCTGAAATAATAGGAAATTGAGTGAGTTTACGTATAAAGAAGGATTGTAGCTTAATTTTTGAGATAATTGGATGAAGGGTGAGCGTTTACTAGTTGAAAAATGGGCCCAACTTAAACCTACTCCTCTTTCCGCAAGTGAGAGGCATTCATCATTCTCGTTAACACCTAAAGCATTCCCGAATCCGATCAAGGGAATCCTTCGTCACGATGTAAGTGGCTTTTATAATTATTTACTTTATAATCATCTTATTGATCAATTCTAAAAAGAATATATACACAAAACTATCAAATATTTCAAAATATTGAATTTTTACATATTTTATGTTTCGTTCATTGTAAATAATCCATTTAGGTTAAAGGTAATCTTTCCAACTAATAGGAAAGAGCTGACTGCTTCCTTTCATTGATATGAGGACATGTCACGCTTTTAGTTTTAAGTTTTCAGCTGAATATTGATCGCAGCTTCTTTATATCGCACCTTTAGAAAATAAAAAAACGAAATTCGAAATTTTAAATTCTTCCATCTGTCAAGTAGCTCGTCTTGTCTTGTTATTTCCCCTGAAATAATAGGAAATTGAGTGAGTTTACGTATAAAGAAGGATTGTAGCTTAATTTTTGAGATAATTGGATGAAGGGTGAGCGTTTACTAGTTGAAAAATGGGCCCAACTTAAACCTACTCCTCTTTCCGCAAGTGAGAGGCATTCATCATTCTCGTTAACACCTAAAGCATTCCCGAATCCGATCAAGGGAATCCTTCGTCACGATGTAAGTGGCTTTTATAATTATTTACTTTATAATCATCTTATTGATCAATTCTAAAAAGAATATATACACAAAACTATCAAATATTTCAAAATATTGAATTTTTACATATTTTATGTTTCGTTCATTGTAAATAATCCATTTAGGTTAAAGGTAATCTTTCCAACTAATAGGAAAGAGCTGACTGCTTCCTTTCATTGATATGAGGACATGTCACGCTTTTAGTTTTAAGTTTTCAGCTGAATATTGATCGCAGCTTCTTTATATCGCACCTTTAGAAAATAAAAAAACGAAATTCGAAATTTTAAATTCTTCCATCTGTCAAGTAGCTCGTCTTGTCTTGTTATTTCCCCTGAAATAATAGGAAATTGAGTGAGTTTACGTATAAAGAAGGATTGTAGCTTAATTTTTGAGATAATTGGATGAAGGGTGAGCGTTTACTAGTTGAAAAATGGGCCCAACTTAAACCTACTCCTCTTTCCGCAAGTGAGAGGCATTCATCATTCTCGTTAACACCTAAAGCATTCCCGAATCCGATCAAGGGAATCCTTCGTCACGATGTAAGTGGCTTTTATAATTATTTACTTTATAATCATCTTATTGATCAATTCTAAAAAGAATATATACACAAAACTATCAAATATTTCAAAATATTGAATTTTTACATATTTTATGTTTCGTTCATTGTAAATAATCCATTTAGGTTAAAGGTAATCTTTCCAACTAATAGGAAAGAGCTGACTGCTTCCTTTCATTGATATGAGGACATGTCACGCTTTTAGTTTTAAGTTTTCAGCTGAATATTGATCGCAGCTTCTTTATATCGCACCTTTAGAAAATAAAAAAACGAAATTCGAAATTTTAAATTCTTCCATCTGTCAAGTAGCTCGTCTTGTCTTGTTATTTCCCCTGAAATAATAGGAAATTGAGTGAGTTTACGTATAAAGAAGGATTGTAGCTTAATTTTTGAGATAATTGGATGAAGGGTGAGCGTTTACTAGTTGAAAAATGGGCCCAACTTAAACCTACTCCTCTTTCCGCAAGTGAGAGGCATTCATCATTCTCGTTAACACCTAAAGCATTCCCGAATCCGATCAAGGGAATCCTTCGTCACGATGTAAGTGGCTTTTATAATTATTTACTTTATAATCATCTTATTGATCAATTCTAAAAAGAATATATACACAAAACTATCAAATATTTCAAAATATTGAATTTTTACATATTTTATGTTTCGTTCATTGTAAATAATCCATTTAGGTTAAAGGTAATCTTTCCAACTATTAGGAAAGAGCTGACTGCTTCCTTTCATTGATATGAGGACATGTCACGCTTTTAGTTTTAAGTTTTCAGCTGAATATTGATCGCAGCTTCTTTATATCGCACCTTTAGAAAATAAAAAAACGAAATTCGAAATTTTAAATTCTTCCATCTGTCAAGTAGCTCGTCTTGTCTTGTTATTTCCCCTGAAATAATAGGAAATTGAGTGAGTTTACGTATAAAGAAGGATTGTAGCTTAATTTTTGAGATAATTGGATGAAGGGTGAGCGTTTACTAGTTGAAAAATGGGCCCAACTTAAACCTACTCCTCTTTCCGCAAGTGAGAGGCATTCATCATTCTCGTTAACACCTAAAGCATTCCCGAATCCGATCAAGGGAATCCTTCGTCACGATGTAAGTGGCTTTTATAATTATTTACTTTATAATCATCTTATTGATCAATTCTAAAAAGAATATATACACAAAACTATCAAATATTTCAAAATATTGAATTTTTACATATTTTATGTTTCGTTCATTGTAAATAATCCATTTAGGTTAAAGGTAATCTTTCCAACTAATAGGAAAGAGCTGACTGCTTCCTTTCATTGATATGAGGACATGTCACGCTTTTAGTTTTAAGTTTTCAGCTGAATATTGATCGCAGCTTCTTTATATCGCACCTTTAGAAAATAAAAAAACGAAATTCGAAATTTTAAATTCTTCCATCTGTCAAGTAGCTCGTCTTGTCTTGTTATTTCCCCTGAAATAATAGGAAATTGAGTGAGTTTACGTATAAAGAAGGATTGTAGCTTAATTTTTGAGATAATTGGATGAAGGGTGAGCGTTTACTAGTTGAAAAATGGGCCCAACTTAAACCTACTCCTCTTTCCGCAAGTGAGAGGCATTCATCATTCTCGTTAACACCTGAAGCATTCCCGAATCCGATCAAGGGAATCCTTCGTCACGATGTAAGTGGCTTTTATAATTATTTACTTTATAATCATCTTATTGATCAATTCTAAAAAGAATATATACACAAAACTATCAAATATATATATATATATATATATATATATATATATATATATATATATATATATATATATATATATATATATATATATATATATATATATATATATATATATATATATATATATATATATATATATATATATATATATATATATATATATATATATATATACATATATATTCGAACTATTGAGTATTTCAATTGTTAGGCTTCTGATTTGTTTATTTAACTTTTTAATGACTATTTTAATTATGAGTGGCTTTTATTAGTTAACCATTAGAATAATAAACTATTTTAATTAATCAGTTTTTAATTTGTTTTTTAACCCTTGGAGTAAATGGGTATTTTCATGGATGCATCTGTCTCTTTTGCAGGATTTTCGGCGACATCGACCTTAAAGTACTATAACTACGAAACTACTACACCAATCATAAAAAGAACAACTGCACAATGATTGCATTGAAATTTCGAATATAGAATATTGAAATATTATTTTGTAAAACAATTAGATAATTATGAATAAATATGAGAACGTCAAAGAAGTGAAAAAAACGCGGAACCAGATCTGGTCGTATCATACTCAACGGATAATTGTTTCAGAACCAGATTTGGTCGTATCATACTCTAAGATTTTACGATGAATAACTTTTAGTAGGTTCCAAAGTTTCTTAGATAATATTTTTTAAATTAATTTAATAACTAAGTTATTGGCAACATATGTATGTTAAGTAAATAATGAGACCTACTACTTAACGCAAATATTTTGACAAGTTCAAGAGCGGTTTTTAGCCGCCAATTGGACACGACGTAAATTTAATGTAATGTAATCAACCTACCATCTTTGAAGGTTTTCTGTGTTAACATTAGGAGCTGTTCAAAAAACATCGATGCCTTATTAGTACTGCTTGAAGATCTGAAAATAAACTTTGACCATATTATTTTAACTGTATGCTGGAACAAAAATATAAGCCAGCTTATTTACCTTGATGGTTATGTAGTAAAAGTAACTGAATTATCAATTCGCCAGAACGATGGTGTCATTGTTTATTGCAAATCAAACCTTAATGTGACCATATCGGAACTAGTCGTCACTGAATCAAACTGCTTGCAAATTTTGATAGACGACAAATTATGTATCTTAGCAGTTTATAGATCTCCATCTTACAAAAATATAAGAACTTTCCTTGCGTCGATTAGCTAAAAAATAAAGTCGATGAGTATTTCGTTTTCAGATGTTGCCTTTGTTGGAGATGTAAATATTAATATAATAAACCGAATGCATCCGCAAGTAGGCGAATATCTAAACATAATGGCTGAGCTTGGACTTCACGTTGGAATAAACAAACCAACTCGAGTGGAAAATGGACCGTGTTCTTGCATTGACCATCTGATGATGAAATCTAAAAAACTCCAAATATATTCTTCCGATGACCTTTACCGAGAGAACAGAGTGTTGATTGTGAGAAAATTGTTTGTGCTAGTAACTCTCACTAAATTTCAGAGTGAGTTAGGAGAACAGAAAAGAAGCCAGCAATCTCGTGTGACAAGAAGATCGAAACAAACAAATTTTGCAATACCACTCAGGAGATCCGCTTTTGGCCATTGAGCGCGCAAAATCATTGAGCGCGCTGCGCCATCTAGCGGTAAGTAAAATATAGCTAACGAACAATATTAGTGACATCTTGCCTATCGCTAGATAGCGTATTATGCTCAACGTTTTTTGATACTATTAAAAAAAAATAATCTTGGAAAAACAAATGTTTCTTCGGATAAAAAAATACTTTGTTTTTTCGACAGTTTTATATTAAAAGATGCTTATTTCCTAATACTGATTCACATCCTACAAGGATACCAGTAACTAAAAACTCACCATGTATATATATATATATACAGGTTCAATTGAGTAATATCATATTTATGTAGATGAGAGACATCCTCTGTTTGAAAAGAGAAAAAATGTTTTTCCAAATTTGTTTTTTTTTTAATAGTATAAAAAAACTTTGAGCTTAATACGCTATCTAGCGGTAGGCAAGATGTCACTAATATTGTTCGTTAGCGATATTTTACCTACCGCTAAATGGTGCAGCGCGCTCAATGCTTTTTAATGATACCTGGGAACGGCCATATCTGTAGAATGATAGTTTTATGGGTTTTTTGAAAAATATACGCATTAATTTTACAAAGTTTCTAAGTGAATTCCTCCATAAGGAACCAATTTAAAATTTTGTAATTCTACGTGAGCGCGCAAAAGTACTTGCATCTGAAGTATTTACAGTTTATATTGCATCGGTCGAAGGTAAAATAAAAGAAAATCCAAAGGCTTTTTGGTCATACGTCAAAAGTAAAAATCATTGTAACACTTACCCTGTGGTACTAAAGCTAGGTCAGCGGTCTTCTGATAAAGGAGATGAAATCTGTAAAATGTTCAGTGAATTTTTCCTTTCCACCTTCCTTATGTCAAAATTTTTATCTGCTATCTCTTCTAATGACAGCACTGACTTCAACATATGCGCGTCATCTTCAGATATATTGACAGTTGAAATTCTCAAATCGGAAGTCGTTAAACAGTTTATGTCTTTAGATTTAAGGAAATCTGCTGGACCCGATAACCTTCCTCCTACTTTTATTTTAGGTGGTGCAAATAGTCTATCTGTTTCACTCACACTTCTTAATAGAAGATACCTCAGTAAAGGAATTCTCCCTAGCATATGGACATCCGCTTTTATAACGCCTATTCATAAGATGGGGCCAAATAATTCATTGGAAAACTATCGACCTATCTCGAAGTTGTGCGTATTTGCAAAAGTTCTGGTTAGTTTATAACCAGGTATGTTTTGCTCTGAGGCAAACCCTCTCTGGACATCAGCATGGTTTCCTTAAGGGTAAATCTACTACCTCAAATCTTCTTATATGTAGTGATTATCTAACGGAAAACATGTCTCAACCTGCACAAATAGATGTCGTCTACACAAATTATAGCAAGGCGTTCCACAGAATAGACCACTCCATTTAATTGCGCAAGTTTCAGTTTGCTGGAATAAGTGGTAATCTATTTAGATGGCTCTCCTCCTACATTCAGAATAGATCACTAACGGTAGTACTCAATGGCTACTCATCCTCGGCCCTGTTAATACCGCCAGGAGTTCCTCAAGGGTCCATACTAGGACCACTGCTTTTTATTATTTTTATTAATGACATCTCTACCAGTTTTCACCACTACAAAATGTTACTTTATGCAGATGATATGAAGATCATATGCCCTATCAAGACGCTGGATGATTCTGTTAAACTGCAAGAAGATCTGGATAGATTTCAAACTTATTGTCTCTTAAACAAATTAGATCTTAATGTATCTAAGTGTTATAATTGCTCCTATACACGCAAGCCTCAATCGTCTCTATATATATATAATTACAAACTTCAAAATAGCACCATGGCTAGAGTTTCCTCCATTGAAGATTTAGGTGTGTATTTTTTGATTCTAAGCTGCTTTTTAATGAACATATTGATAACATCGTGAAGAGGGCGTCTAAAACACTAGGTTTTGTTGTTAGAATGTCGGAAGAAATTGAAATAGTTAAAACCTTCAAAATACTCTACACTGTGCATTTGTTCGAAGTCATCGAACAAATGCACAGTGTAGTCGTTGTAAGAAATTCCATATTCTCCCACTATCCAAAAGAAGGAGCATAACGGACCTGTCCTATCTTCTAAACATTGCAAATCGAAAGGTTGACTGATCCGATTTGCTTGGACGTTTGGGCTTACGTACCTCTGCTGCACGTCTCAGGCATCCCAACCTGCTTTACGTGCCCACTGCAAAAACGAATTATAAGAATAATTCTTATGTTATACGAGCGAGTAGATGTTTTAATGTATTGGCGCAAGAAGTTGATATTGACCTATTCAACATCTCATCTCGAAAATTGAAACTTATACTAAACAATATGTTCTGTTCTTCTTAGCAATATTAGCATCGATCTACAGTTATATTTAATTTTGTCTGTTTATTCACTTCTTGTATATTTTTATTATGTGTGAAAACTTTTAATTGGCTTTCAATACTTATTTCTAAATGTGTACCTATATATGTCTAGCTTTAAGTTTTCCTAAGAAATGAAAATAAAATGAAATATATTTTTTTTGTGTAGCTCAAGGAAATACAAACGAAAATATAAATAAAAAAATTGGCAAAACATTTACTTATTTAGATTTCGAGCTTCTGCATGCAGTACGTTTTACGATTTTGCTTAATCCACTCATTCGGCATTTGCACTTATTACACACATATTGCAGAGCAGAACACGTAGCGAGGTGGGGGGAGGGGGGGGGGGGGGTAGCTTCCAGTAGTCGCACTCTAACTCTATCGTTTTAACGTGTTTTAATGGCATTCCGCAAAACACGATCGCCACTAGTCCACTCGTCCACTAGCCGAACTCATGCATTGTTAATCGAGCGAAGAATTCGCCGGCCACTCCACCAGCGCTGCGGCGCACAGTGAATCAGAGTTAGCAAAGTTAATAAAATATAAACATAAGAGTGGAGCTGATACTGACACGATGGTTTTGCTGGTGGATTTGTTTTTTATATAACCATACTGTATTGGACTAAACAGGTTGTATATTTTTTGGAAAAGATGCCAATGTATTGATCACCTGGTTGAACGGTGTTAAATAATATATTTCAAAAAGAGATACCAAAGTAATTTTGATTAATAATTCGAATATTTATCATAATTAATAATTCGAATGAAGATAAATGAGATATTGGCCTATATTTTAATACATCAAATAATATTATATTGGCTTCCATTTTTAAACAGTGGTATGATGAAAGGCTTTCTTTTAGAATTACTTCACTTTCCAGAGCTAATATATGCATTAACATAAACTATGGAATTTTGTGGTAGTTTGGAAAATAGAGACATGGACTTACTAATTTTATATTTACATATTTATAACATATTCTTCTAGTTTCAAGTACTGTTACTTGTGTAAGCAGGACGAGTTTTAAAATACACAATTCGTTAGCCCAGCCACATGTGATACGACGACAGAGTACCCCGCTGGATTTGACTGACCAGTTGATGTCGTCATGGAGGCATGCAGAGGCTTATACTGTAGGTGGTGGAGTTTGCCTTACTCGCGCACTTGCATCTGTATTACTAGGTGCTCAGCCAAATTTGAACTACCGCACAAGTTGCTGACTTGCTATTTAGCATATGATACTTAAAATTTTAAAAATAAGAAGCTACCGACTTCTTTTTACGGATATAGCCCAGCCAAAAAGGAAAGAAATTAGAGTTTAAGAAAGTATTTAATAATGATTTGAAACTTGGCACATATGTACATTAAGGTAAACTGTTGAAAATACTGTTAAACAAAGTGTTTTTTAAATTTATATTTACATATACATTCAAATGCATGAGCACATCAGAAAATTAATTTACACTAAAGAAAATGCCGTTGTATGCTTTTTAAGTTAGATATACATACATCTCTCTGAGCCCAGGTTACATAGCGCATAAATAAAACGCATGTTTTTTTTCTATTATGCTAAGCAAAGTGCAACCGAGCCCGCCTTGCTAGGCACGCCTGTGTTAAGGCTAGCTAACTTTCGGAGTTCCACTTAAGTGCCACGGTTGTATCAAAATAGAAAAATAAGATACCATTTTATTTTTTCTTTAATACTTTTTTTTATTTTTATTTCTCTCTATTCTTATTTTAATATATAAATTTTTAATTTTTAAGTCTCTTACTCAATCTGTTGAGCTCAAAACGCCGTTTTGGAATAAATAGCGCTCGGATTCAGTTTTTCGCTTGTGTCTCGGTAACTGTTAATGATATTGGAACTATGCATAATATAAAAAAAACAACAAATTCTCTGCAACAACTGTCATATAGATTTTTTCTTATCATCTATTATTAATACGACAATAGTACGAATTGACTATCGTAAGTAACTGGCAATTGACAATCACCCGCCTGCCCATGGAACAGGGCCCGTGGAATATGCACTTGAATGCGGTGCGAACGACGGCCAAGCTAGGCATTTCGGGGTATTTTGATAATGATAATGGATGATATGAATAAAAATGAAAAAAATAATAAGGTGTTTTTTTAAAGAATTTTATGGGGTTTTTTTTATGAAGCGTAATTCGGATATTGCTAAAAGTTAGCGAGATATAAGCGAAAAACTGAATCGAGGCGCCATTTTGCCTTGGCTCGAGCGCAACAGATTGAGTAGGCGACTTTAAGTTTTTTTTAACAATAAACGTCAATGGACATATATGCCAAGTTTCAAAAAATTACCAGCTGTATCTCTTAAAATTACCTGTTTGACTGGGTTTTAATGCAATCCAGTGTGCGCCGGGCGCCGAGGCGCGGGCGTCCTCGCAGTGGCGCGCGCCGCTCGGAAATAAAAGGCAGCCCAGGAGCGCGTCGTAAATGAGTCCGCCTTGAAAAATAGCAGCCGGGGGAACTTTATGGCATTTTCCACGGTCTTAATTTTCAAGCGCTGACTTGATGTGAAGCCTTTTTTTGTATAGTTTTATTCTTTATGCATATTAATGCGCCGCCCGACTCGCGTCTTGGCGCCTCGCCCCGCGCCGCGCCGCACTGTCGGCTTAAGCCTCTCGGCGAAATGAAGTTTTAATTAAAAACCTTCACTCGCCCGCACATAATGTATTTCGCGAGTGTCGCTAAATTGATAAAGAAAGGTTAGTATAAGCGTAATCGCGCCGCGTTCATCCATATTAGTTTAACGTGATCGCTGTCAATAAATGATAAACCTTAACATATTTTAGTAGTCAATCACCAAATAAAGTCCATTGAGATTTATGGTTTTTAAACTGAGCAAAACAAGTGATAATATAGAGAAACTACATATTCGTACATTCCCAAATATCAAACAAGCAAAAACCGTTGGAACCGGCTCGAAGAGCAAAGCGGGAGGCAGCTAATATATCGAGAGTCGAAATGAAAAGCTATAGTTTCTTTAAAAGACTACTGCACACACCATAAAGTACAATATGTTAGGACTATTGCCAATATCTTTCAAATATATCACCAGAGTTATGACGAGTAACGGTTTCTGTGGGAAAATTCATTAATAAAAAATGGTTTTTATAATAATTAGAGGACATAATAAATCATCACCACTTACATTATAAAATAAATAGGCTGAAAAATATCCTCCCGGAGGAGAACAAGATTACGATTTGTCAGTCTGCTCTCCTCCCCCTTCTGGATTATGGAGATGTCGCATTTCTCGACCTCACAGAGGAGTTATCCACCAAAGTTGAGCGTCTCCAAAATGTTTGCATTCGGTATATCCATGGCTTCAGAAAATTTGACCACATCACGGAGTACAGAGAGAAGCTTCACTGGCTGTCGACCCGGGAGAAAAGAGACATGCGAGTTCTCTGTATGCTTTTCAAGATCTTGGATGGCGTCGCTCCCAATTATCTTATCGGCAGATTTACTGCACTATCGACTCATGAACGCCCTCTGAGATCAAAAAACAACCTGCTACTCTCTATCCCTAGTCACAGCAGTGACTTCTTCTCATTCTCTTTCACCGTGCATGGAGCCCGTCTATAGAATGCTTTGCCGAAAAATGTGAGAACCGCGCCAAGCATAACAACTTTTAAAAACAGACTCAGAGAGCATTTGAAATCCTCCAGATAAATTCCCTTTCCCCTCCCATTCCCCTCCTTTTAAAACTTTAGCGTCCTTATAGGTGTTAGATTATTTTGATGTGGCAAATCTGTGCCCACAAAGAGTAAAGTATATACTTCTTTCTATCCTCCTCTATTTTATTTGTCATACTCTTTATATAGGTTAAGTTATGTAGTCTACTCGCAAATAATGTTCTTACAATAGTATAGGTTAGCTCTAAAATATTGCCTGCAGGCAATAAGCTCGCCTTTTCTTAAGAATAAAGAGTTTTATTATTATTATTATTATTATTATTATTACATTATGGTCATAATACAGAAATGGTGTTAATAAAACATTAATAAATAACATATCGAGCATGTCATTTCCCATTCCTCCGTTTGATGTCGACGGGAGGAATCAGGATATGTTAATCAAAGGTGACGGGGGGGGGGGGGGTTAATACGTTGATTAAATGCGTCCATGACGTTTTTTAAACCCGTTCTAGTTATCTTCTCAGGGGCAAAGAAACGGAGATCCAGAGTCGGGCCACCTGCACTGAAAATGACCTGGACGTCAAAGATATAACCAGTTATAGATATTTCTCAGAGCGTAGAATAGTTTAAACAAATAAAAAGGAATGTATACGG
>OX155966.1:5988006-6083015 GCA_944548615.1 Micropterix aruncella
AGTATTATCTCAACTGTTGGAAGCATTGTACTGAACATACTGACGCTCACTTTCGGCTTGATTAAGAACTGGTCAAGCTGGAAAATCGGTAGCTTCTATTATTAGTGGCGTGAGATCATTATTTTGGCTTGTGTGATCAGAACTCTGATGTAAAAATCTTGTTAACTTTGTAGTTTGGTGTTAACCGTACTGTTCCCTCTCCATTCGTTTTAATTCTTTTCACATACAATCTAACCGTCGGATATTTAAGCTGGCACTCCTGACTTGCTTTTCTTATACTCAATACAGCGTTGACTAGCTCAACTGAGAATAGAATCCTTCTTCATAAAATCTTCCGTATGTCCTCCCCGTTTTCTAATTGTCGTTTTATCCCGGCCTATCTGAAATTAAAAATAACCAGGCGAACAATTAACCAGACGTTGGTATACAATTAACCATGGTCAACTGTTGGACATAGCATTTTGGTTAATTGTACACCACCCCCTTTCCGAACGCGTTTGATTAATATCACTTTTAAATTACTGCCACTACATACACAAAATGCATGTTAAAAGGAGCACGAATAGTATATCTAAAGAGCAAACATATTAAGGTTCCTGTAATATTGAACTAAAAGATGTCAAACGAAAAAATACTTACGTTTTTTTTGTTACTTTTCGCACTAATTTTCACAAAATCACCTGTCACACAGCCGTCGACTGCGCGAGCTCGCCACCATTTGGAGAGCGGGGCGGGGAGCCGTTTCGGGATCGAACTTGCTAGATTGCACGGATCGGCAACATCGCATTTATTAGATATGGGCATGGCTAATTGTATACGACTGGCTAACTGTTGGACATGTGACCCTAAACTTACATTGCACCGTCGAAAATCGTGCACATCCGTAAGTATATCTCATTTAAATATTAGCATTTCCCGATCCAAGCCTGGGATTTTCTTCGCTGCTTTTTAAGTAGCTTTTACTAATTTTATTTTAAATAAAAACATCATCCTATAAACGGATTTCTTTACAAAACTTATCAAATATATATATATATATATATATATATATATATATATATATATATATATATATATTATATATATATATATATATATATATATATATATATATATATATATATATATATAATATATATATATATATATATATATATATATATATATATATATATATATATATATATATATATATATATATATATATATATATATATATATATATATATATATATATATATATATATATATATATATATATATATATATATATATATATATATATATATATATATATATATATATATTGTATATGTACATACACAATATATACCTACATATACAAATATGTATATGTATATATTGTGAATGGTGGCAAGTTTTATTGCCTTCATAGTCCGTCTCGGTATTAAGCATGCCAAGTCGTATTCTGGCACTAAACTTAATGCAAGTGTAAACATTAACGACTTCCAACGGAGTCAGATGTATGAGCGCCAACGGTACTCCTCTTTATTGGGGACCGCACTTGTAATGAGGGTAGTTTCGAAAGTGAAATAACATCGTCTCTGGCAGATCAGCGGACCGAGTTTATGCGGAAGTGCGAAGAATTAATGCTGGGGGAGTGGCAGTTTCTGCTACAAATTAGGGTGCAATTCACTGTCACCTCAAGCACTATCGCGGTTGATTTAAATTAAGCTTTGGAAGAGGATTAGAATGCTACAAAATTTAAAGGGCTTTCGAGAGAAAGTCCCATCAAACATAACAATATTAATGTATATCGTTTTTTGCAGCTTAGCTGCCACGCGTTTTGTTACTGCATACTTTCCCTGCAAATAGCCAAGGACTGATTTAATGACAATAATAATTTCATAAATAAAATCGATGAGCGCTTCTCTCGGCTTGGTTAAATTCCATTTCGACGCCTCAGGTGGCGCGGTTTATTACATGAATAGGTCTTGGTCCAATATTTCGAGATTGATATATCACTAGAACGATCCCTAGGGGACTGATTTCAAAGACACTGTAACGGTTAGCAACATGCATAATTCAACGACTACTTTTAATATAACACGTGTAACATTTGTTCACGCGAATTTTGTCTGTCCTCATTAACAATACAATTAACAAGATTCCAATTGTGTCTTTCGCCGTAAGCATTAATCAAACGTTTCTTTCAATACCACGAATGTACATTCCGACGTCATTTTGAACATTTCAAACGTCAAAATTTTGGCTATATAAACAGCAATATGGTAAGCGGTAAGCGTCTCTGTATACATTAATAAATAATAAATTGTTAAAATACTAATATATGTGTTTATCTACTTTCTGTCTTGCTGAGGTAAAATCGACTCAAGATTGGGAACCTGGTCTTCGCTCTTTACCGGTACCACTGTGAAGATGTTTAGGATCCCCTTTACCGCGACTGTATGGCCCGCTGTCGAGAATTACCAATGTTCGCGATTCGTGGCGAAGGCGATTACCGAAGGTGTGCGACGTAAGAAAAACGCAAGGCGGGTAGACATGTCGCGCCCGATCGGTGTTTACAGCGATGTGACATTTATGTCTGATATAAATATTATTTTTTGCGCGTGGCTATTCCACGAAGCAAAGTCGCTCGTGCATGGCAACCACATTCCCTCCCCGCTCACCCGCTTCCGCCTTCTCTGCCCCATAAGCCGTCTCCAACCCGTCGTGAACGCTTTACAACGTGCACTTAAACACGTGCGCTCTCTAAGGCAGTCGAGACGAAATAGAGATTTGCGTGGCGTAGTTCAGCTAGCAGTGTGTGGCCGCATCGTTACATCGAGCCACGGAGCTTCCATGTCAATTGTGGGCGTGTATCGTCATACGCCCTAGTCTGTGGCATGCTCGTGGCAATAGCGCGAGGCAATGCAGCACGTGAAAAAAAAATGATTTCTGGCTGGGCAAATGAATTAGGGGCACCCAAAACTAACGGTTTTTTTTTTAAATCAAATTTTATAATTAAAATAATAAAAACCAATTTAGTACTTCGAAGTACTCTTCATTTAAAGCAACACACTTATCCAATCTGTGTTCCATTGATCAAAACATCACTGTAACTCTCGATTGAGATCACCTTTAGTGCCTCCTGAGAAGTTGCTTCCACCTCCTCCACATCTTCATATCTCTTCCCTTTGAAGTTCCTCTTCATCCTTGGGAATGAAAAGAAGTCAGAGGAAGCAAAGTCGGGTGAGAAGGGTGCGTGGGAAGTGACAGTCCCTCTCTGAGAAGCCAAATATTGACCAACACTCAAAACTGTATGGGGCACTCTCGAAACAAACTTTGCCGCAACGTCTCTCATCCCCAAATTGTCACACAAAATCCGTTGACAGGCACACTAAGAAACATTTGTGGCTTATAAAGCTCTGCAATAATGATTCTGTGGTCTTCATTATTTTTTTCTTTGTTTTTCACAACGTTTCCCGGAATGTGTCTCTTTGAGGGGTGACCAGCTCAAAATTCTTTTCCACACTCATTTTACCCCTTTGGGAGCAACTATACCATTCATAACCCCGTGTGCGACTCATTGCATCATACTTATAGGCTTCTCTAAGCGTTTCATAAGCCTGAACGGCAGTTTTATTTAAAAGGAAGCAAAACCTCAAACACACTCGTTCTTCTTTACGCACGATTTATCAGAGGTTAAAAAACAACGCTTGAAAAAGATACTTCGCCACTCCTAGTGCATTCACAGCGACGGGTCTGGGCATATTCTCACAGGGACCTATACTAAGTATGAATGGCCGTAGGATCTCCTTGTCCAACTCGGAAGCGGAGCTGCAGCAACAGTCCCGTTACTTTTGGGCACCCCCACGTATACTATTGTGTCGTAGTCTCTACAATATTTTATTTCGCGATGATTTTTTTTTAATCTTCGCGTAATTTGAACATAGTTTTTTACCAAAAGTTGTAGTCAAGCCGTTTAAATTTTCATTTTAAATCTCCGACCACAATGTGTAATCCGCCATTTGTATGTTTACTAAATCAACGACTCTCAAATATATATGACTACTATCTGACCCGTGCCCACTTCGTTGGGCGGTAAAACTTTTTACTTGTGATTAAATTATGAGTGTGGTTTGGTTAGTAGTGAGTGCTATGATTTATTTCCTGACTGCCAAAAGAAGGGTTATATTTTTACTGCATATGTATGTATGTATTTGCATGCCAATTTGACTATATTACCGTTATTTGTGAGTGTCTTCTTGTGAGTGTCTTATTTGTGAGTGTCTATTTAACCATTTATGCAGTAAAAGTGAAATTATATGCAGTAAAAGGGAAAAGTCTTTTGTTTTAAACACTTGAGACGATCGATATTTATTTATTGTGATAATAATTCATAATTGTTGATAATATGACCAATAAACCTGACCTAACGGATGAGAATTATATTTTTAATTTGAAAAACTACTTTTTGTGACTTAAATATAAAAGTTAGATATATGCTGTCGCCAACTTTTTTGTAGGCATTATCAAGCTCTACAACTTTTCTCTAGAACTTATTCATATATCTCTCATCGTTAAGGCAGCGCTAGTTAGAAACCTTTTCGTTCGACCGTTTTTTCCGACTTACTTTGGAAATCCGACTACCACGGAAAGGTTTTTTCATTTTTCGGATTAATATATAGCCTATGACACTTACAAATAACGTGGCTTTCTATTGGTAATTTTTTTTTCAAAATCGGTTCAGTAGATCCAGAGATTACTTCCTACAACGTCACAAATTTTACCTCTTTATAATATTAGTATAGATTGACGAAATTTAAATGAACGGATCTACAAATCGCCGAATTTCGAGGAAAATATTAAAATTTCCTCCATCTCGTTGAGTTATTTAGCCGTTGTTCGCTTCATCCGAGGCTAATGGAGATTGTTTTGGTTGGCCCAAGGCCACCGTTTTAATTGCACTGCAAAGGCAGCTCTGTTAATTATTTTTCATTGGGGCCGTCGGCTATTACCAACCGCTTTCAGGCTCTGAAAATGTGTTCAACGTTTAATGATTATTTCGTGTTTACCGTTTCCCGTGCGGTCGAGCCTTCGAATTTCCGATCGTTTCATTGCATTACCGATATTTAATTGAATAGTAAACCAATATGAAATCGAAAGCTATAGCGGTTGTTTAATATTACACAATAATAGCCCCCTTTAGTAATCATTAAGAAAAATAAAAATGGAAATAAAAACACATTTTTTTTATGAATGAATTTTATTTACTGAACATATATTTATATCCTTCATGAAAGCCATTTTAGGCCCAAAATGGGATTGAAGGTTGATAATATGGTGAATAGTGTGGGCTTAGAAATAAAGGAAATTTCGTGGGTTACCTTACATTTCGTGGGACCAATTAAAGTACAAATTTATTTTGCCCAATTTATGATATTATATATTTTCATATAAAAACGATTGTTTTGTGCTAACATTGAGTACAATAGTGTTATTAAAACGTCTTTATCCGACACTGCGACAAAACAAAGGTATTTACACAATATTTTTGGCAATAAACAGCTGTCAGAAAATTGACAAATTTGACAGCTAACTGCAGTAACAGCTAACAGCTAACAGTACGAAATATTCGTTAATTATCCTGTTGGATCATTAGATTTCGTCTTTGAGTACTTACCACGATGTCTATGCGGCAAATCAAGGACCTTGTTGCTTGGATGCTGAACTTTGAACAGCGCCTCAAAGCAAATAATGAAAAATCACCTGCTTCAAATTCACTTGATGCGCTCTCGACTGATTTTAATGCATTCAAAAAACTAGTTTTTGGAGCTCTTCAGAATGTGGAAGCTGAGTTATCCAAACAGAGCAGTCGCATTGACCAGCTGGAATGCTATTCCATGCGAAGCCATCTCGTCGTCCACGGCATTAAAGAAGAAGACGGCAAAGAACTCTCATCTGTTGTCACAAGTTTCATCAAAAATCAAGTGAAACTGCCGAACTTCTCCATAGATTATCTCGGTCAAAGTCCGTCTGCAAAACACACGCATGGACAACCCATCCCACTTCGTTCAAGTCAGAATGTCACGCCCTTGACGTATTGTATCAATGCTCTTGATCTTCTCGGTTTCTGATTATCGTCTGTATCGGATCGTGTGCTGGTCTCGTGATATTTCCCGTAACAATTTCTCCTTAGGACATCATTGACATGTTCCATCTCCTGTGGAAAAGGCTCAACGTCACATGGTTCACATGCTCGATTCACGAGCGACGTTTGCACTGAACGTAGATGGTAGGGATGATGATGTGAGCTTGCGGCCTACCTGCGGAACGATGATATGCAGTATGCGGCTATGATGGTGTGCGGCCTACCTGCGGATTAACGGATTGACAGCTCTTTGGGTGTTATAAACTTCACGCGGTATATCCGTTTTATCTTATTCATAATGTCAAACCACCGCCATGGTCTTTTTAATTAAAATCAAATCCTACACAAGTTGTCATCTAGGGTAAAATTACTAATACCTGTTTGTATACCAAAAGAGTCTTAATTCCATCACTATAACTGGTGTTTAGATTTCTGAATAGAAAATCTAAAAAGTCCAATAATGTTCTTTCTACCGGTCACGTCCAAATGACCCCACAGGTCACTTATTATAGTAATGGTAAAAGCAATCACCAGCGTACAAGATTGAAACATTACTGAGGATCATATCGTTTGGTATATCGATAATAACATACCCCATTTAACCCCTGCCATTAATATTCTCATGGTACATTTAACGTTTGTAAGGAGAGGAATCCGGATACCGGACTTATTATGCAAAGCAGTCGAAAGGTGGAAAGGCAAGGTGAGATCGAGCGAAAGACGAGACTAAGGTATAATATCCCTATTCTCTTCAATTGCTGCTCTTAGACATTTTAGTCGCAGCTGTTGAAACTTAGAATGAGCAGAGGTCGGCATAAAAATGAATAATATTTTCCTGAACAACAACGTTCCGACAATTTTATTCCTCTTTTTCAAGCTTTATGTTAACTTGAAATGTTCATATGTAAGTTGTCCGTCTCAAAATTAGCAAACCATGTTCCAAACACTTGATGGTATCCGATTGAGCTGAAAATTGGCATACGTATGAAAGTTCCGTGACAATGCAATATTATGGTACCATCGTGCTGATTTAATTAATGATGGATCCGAGATGTAGGGACTGGAAATCCCTGATTGCAAATGGTAGGACAGTTGAATTTTGGTTAGTAAGGTTTTTTGTCTTGAGTACTTTCCATTACAAATGATGACGAGGGCCTGAAGTTGGATCCGGAAGATTGCCACTGGAACTCCCTGATGGAATATGCTACGATAGTCTAGTTTGGGCTTGTTTGTTTTGTTGTCTTGAGTACTTTCCATTACACATTATGACGAGGGCCTGCATATGGAGTCGGAAGATTGCCACTGGAACTCCCTGAGAGAAAGTGCTAAGATAGTCGAGTTTGTGCTCGTTTTTTTTGTTGTCTTAAGTAGTTTCCATTACACATGATGACGATGGTCTGAAGGTGATCCTGGGAGATTGCCATTCGAAATTCTTTATAGAAAGTGCTAAGATAGTCGCGTTTAGGTTCGTTTGCTTTGTTGTCTTGAGTACTTTCCATTACTGATGATGACGAGGGCCTGAATATGGATCCGGGAGATTGCCACTGGAACTCCCTTGAGGCAAATAAAGCTTGTTATTAAAAATATTTTTTTATATTTTTTTAATATTATTGAAAAATTACGTATTTATATTGTCGAATGGAATCTCTTTATATTGGTTTGACGTTTAGGTCAGAAAAGTTTTTTCTCATTCAAAAAAAAATATGGCTAACATTTGCTGGATGGTTATCATCCAGCCATGAAATCAAATTAACAAACTATTATGCTCATTTTAATGAAAGTAAGTACTCAAACCTTCTTTCTGGATCGATAGAAACTTAAGCCTATTATCAAATATTTATATGATTATTTACATCATATAGCAGTGGAGTGTGTATACGAAACAAAATAGAATCGTGTAATATAACTTATATATGTCAATTATTTAAAAAAATCTTTTAAGAAATTTTTCATTGGATTAATAACACTAAAAAATATAATACTAAAAGTGACTTAAACAGGAGCGACGGAGTTCTAAGATCGAATTTTGTTGTTTGTTTTTCCATTTGTTGAATGTATGTTACTCACTTTTGACTAGGACATTGTAGGTTTACGGGCCCTTTATCGCCGGCGAACCATCGCTCTCCATCAATTTGAATAGTCCGCACACTCATTTTTTTTGCTGGATACACATATAGGGGACGCCAAATGTCAGCAAGTAAATGCAGTTTGACACAATGAAGTAGTTTCGGGAAAATCATGTTAATCTTCTGGACTAGCCAACCCAGTCCACTGATCTTAACCTAATAGAACACTTGAGGGGTATTTTGACGCGTAAGATACGGAATCACTTAATAACATCGGAAGAACCACTAAAAACTGTTTTATTTTGAAACCAGAATGGCAAGAGATGGCAGAGATTTATTTATTTATTTACATAGCAGTTTACAAAAACATAATAAGGATTGCGTAATAGAACTATAGATACTGCAAAAATGTATTTCCTCAGAGCTAACCTTCTCTGCTTTTCAGGGACACCTATGGTATAGTCAGCAGTTTCGATAATAATATCTGGTAATACATATAGGAGTAATACATATAAATAGCTAAATATTATGTAGGTAGGTACTAAAGAGGCATAACGTAGTATTTTTTTCTGGAAGCTGTATGAAGATTGTAATCTTAACGCCTCACCCAATCCACATCATTAAATCGCCGAATAGTAAGAGGAACCGCTTTGAAAGGTATTTTTATTGATAATCGCTAATTGTTCTCTTACCAGTGTAAGATGAGAGTGGTGATTACGAGACTAAGTCATGAGAGAATATAAGTAGAAAGATTGTTTATGTCTACAGTGCACTATTTCAAGGACATAGGTAACTAGGTAGAGCGGTTCTCTTTCCCCATGTCCAACATGTCCGCTCTGATATGGAATAGCGACATGAGATGCCCGGGTATATTAAAGCATAACCTAGCAAACGCGTAATGTATATCTGGAGTTTCAGCTCGTGCTTTCTTTATAGATAGTCGCCAGAGTCCAAAGTGTTTACCAGATGAGTGTTGACTCTCAGTGCTGAAACTCCCGAATTCTCTGTGGGTTTTAAGACGTGCGAATTCCCACCTAACGTTTCTTATAACATGCTCCTCAAATCATAGATTGGATCGAACAATTTAGGGTAAAGGGAGCGAAAAATGGATGGGGAAAAATTGTGGGATGGGCAATTAATTTTAAAACAATAAGAATGACATATATACATGTTTGCCTAAAACATCACTAAACGGTAGCTTTGTAGTAATACTCGGTCGACAAAACCAGTGGCGCTACGTACCAAATCATTAAAATTTAACATTTTGTGAAATCGAGCGATCGCAATTTTTTGCCCTCGGATTCACTTGTTAAATCAACTAAAAAACTAGTACCTAATTGTATGATATTTATTAATTCTTTCAAGCATTTGTCCCTCTTTTTTATGAAATATTTATAAAGCGATAGAACCAACACAAAAAAATATTCACATTGTGAACAACGAGATCATTTTGAGGTTATATGGGAGAGCTCCGATATCAAAACTCCTCGAGCTTCTACGGGATCCTTCTGACGATGACGCCATTGCGGTTTAGTGCCTAAACAAATTAATAATACAATTTGCATGTTTTGTTTAGTGCGTAGTTTGTAATAAATGGGCTCACATTTTAAGTTCTTTAACTTTTAAAATGAGCCATTCTTGTGTGGTTTTATTTGTCCATGTAATTAAAATAGTAAATGAACCAATTCATATTATGATTGAGTCTATTTCAACATAAACCTGTCCATTTATCTTAACAGTTTTTAGGAAGATGAAGTGGGATAATGATATCTCACATTATCACCAAATGTTTGAAATCGTGGTTTTCCCCACTTCTTAGAAATCTATAATTAAAAAAAAACATTTTGAACGTAAAATTGCATCTTCTAATATCTAGTTAGATTTATGGCATTTTAATGATAGATTCATCAAAAAGTATGAAAAGTCTTCGAAAATACATCCAAAAATATAAAGGATATCTCACATTCGCTCGCTTTATTCTACCCAGGTTCCTAGCAGTTAGTGCCTACCTACTAATAGTATGAGTGAATACGTCACCATTATTTACCCATCTACATTACCCAACTTTGTCAAATTCGATTAAAGCAACTTTTTTTTATGGTGTAGATTACACCAGGTTACATTTTCTCCAAAAGACATAATGATGTTAGGAAAGTCCGAACAGCTACCGAAAAATCCGGAAATACTAGAAAAGACTATACGTTTGTCGACGTTATGACGAAATATAACATGCCAAATTTATCTAATACACCTGCTCAAAATGTGTCTGCTCTATATAAGATAGTTTTAGCTATCAATTAGATGTTCGAGTACTGCTTCTTATTCGCTGTCTCTATTGTATGGATAAATGTTATTTCTCTCTTCCCATTATGGGAGGTCATTCTGCCGGACTTGCTGAAGCTTTT
Organism: Micropterix aruncella; assembly: GCA_944548615.1. Classification (NCBI taxonomy): domain Eukaryota; kingdom Metazoa; phylum Arthropoda; class Insecta; order Lepidoptera; family Micropterigidae; genus Micropterix; species Micropterix aruncella. The sequence goes on from OX155966.1 coordinate 5,998,593, forward strand.
ATGGCTAGATGTTGAACAATAGTTGATTTATTATATTGAGAGATTTTATAGATTAAAGCTGACGTCTCGGTGATCGGTATGTGTTTTGTAACGTCTTAGGCAGCACTATTTAATTACGGTTACAATAGAATAGGTGAAATGAATGCTATTAGTAGTGTTTAATATAAAGCATTTTTTAGTGATAAATGAACTAAAGTGATTTCTAAATTAAATTTGTATTTTTAGTGTCCCTAATACATAATATTGTGGTTATCTGAATTGTGGAAAATATCCTCTGATGGTTTGGACTTCAGCAAAATTAAATAAAACATAAATTACACTTCTAGAAAAAATAACTAATCTCTATAAATATTTATAAATGGGTCAACAGCCATTATACTAATATTCCTTCTATTCTAAATAGTTTTCTGAAACAGATGTTTACCCTGTATCATGACATTTAACTCCTGTTCTCTCAGACCTTTGAGAAATGAACCGTTAATTGATTTTAGCATTTCTGGATGACTATTATGTTATTTCTAAAAAACCAGTTCGGCTTCAGGAATCCTATGACTAGAAAAACATGCATTCAACCATCTATATTCCGCTCCATTAGTCCCTACATTCGTTTTCATATTTTTTCTACAGCAGCATGACAGCGTCTGATAAAGTGTTATCTTAAGCTTCGGTCACACGAGGCGAATTTGCTCGCATCGAGTATTCGCTGCGAGTTGAACTCGCAGCGAGTACTCGCTGCCTGCCTGCCACATGTAGCGAATGAAATTCGGTCATTTCAGGCGAATTTCTACACTCGGTTGGTGCTCCAAGCACAGAAATATAGTGTATCGGACCTCTTCGCGCGCGTCTAAAAAACAGTTGATTCGGTTGGCATGTGTTGACTTAATAGAACAAATGCTGACTAAGATTTTATATTTATTTTTTTAATTTTATTTAGGTACTTATGATTATGTATACAGTTCATTGGTCATGTAATCTTATAATAATTATGTAAATTATTTAATAATTAATATAGGGAGGTTTAACACATCTTACATGACCTTTACTGCCAATAGCACATCTAACTAGGCGATAATTTGGCCCGTCTCTAGATGTGCATATTTTTATGCAATTTTAAGAAATTAAGTGTTTTTTTTTAAATAAATTATTTGGACCCACCACCTGTATATACACATAAATACACCAATTTTATAAAATATATAGCTATGTAATAATATATACATTTATAGTTGAAATTTAATAATAACAAGGAAAGTTAATTTTATTAAACTCTGATCTATATTAGTCTTTTATATTTTTATTTTTTCTCTTTAAGTGATCTTCGGTTGGTATTAAGAATCCCAAATGAATAACTTCGTTATGCAACTTTAACAAACCATCTTCTGGCGCGTTTTTGCACATATAATTACTGTTATTGGTATCCCACAATTCTTCGTTTACACACCCAAGATACGAATGTTGTCGAAACTCCCCCATTTTAGAGCATCTTTATTTGATTGAGTCATGATGCATCGACGTTAAAACTTTGCTTTGGCGAAACGTGGCGTCCGTTCGAGAACGGCGCGCAAACTGAATTCGAAGCGAGTAGCGCGTAGCGAGTAGCGCGCTGGCGGTGATAATAATAGAACATTTTTAATTCTACTCGCAGCGATTTTGATCGCCGCGAATAAATCAAATCGCTGCGTGTATCCTGTCACACCTAGCGAGTTTGCTCGCTGCGAGTGCATTCGCAGCGAGTATTCGCTCCGTGTGACCGAAACTTTATCGAGTATAGTAGCCGCTGGAGTTTCGGATGCCGAGAAGATGCTATTTGCGTAAATTGAAACGATGCTGGCGAAAGTAACTTTTCGGAGCGAAAATAACCAGTTAAATTAGATAAATATAGCCCAAATGGACAGGAGTGCAGCCTTTGACCGAATGTGGTAAAAGCCTGAGGAATTGCATATATCAGCAGTGCCCAATCTTTTTGAGGCGATTACCCATAAGCTATTGCGTGTCTGGGGATTTGCCAGGTGGGAGGTGACAGTGCTTATGCACCGTCGCCTCCCACCTCCCAGGGGAAGGGGGAGGATCCCTCCTGTCACCGCGTAACCTAATAATAATAATAAAATAATAATACAGTTTTGCGCTGTTTGATGGTCTGCAAAGGCTTGCGTTTTTAGATGACAAGCCTTAGAAATACCTCATTGGTGACTTTCTGAGTCGAACATTATACTAATAATTATACTAATAAAATATGTAACAATAAAAATAACAACACATAACATCTGTCATAGATAGAATATTTTGAACAAATTAAACTACAATTTACAGATATCTCTCAATTCCAGAGCGCCCCAGCTCAAATAGCCATTTAATAATTACAGTTTTGAAACTATTAGTATTACGTAATATTTTAATAATTACATCTAGTTTTTTGTATATTCGGGATACAATGTAAGAAGCCTGCCCTTGTGCGAACGCCGTTCTTTTCCGAGGTGTCTCAAAATTTAAACCTGTTTTTTTGTATATTTATGAAAATGAACGAGCGGCTTTTTACCGAATATTTGCCTTGTATAAAGTGCAATGTCGCCCTGTATCAAGTATATGCTTAGTGTAGTCACAGTATACCTAGAGAACATTAGACGCACTCGGCATGGCGATGCGGGGATACGGTGCGAGGGAAGTCAGCAGAGGGATACGTCTCGGTGAATGCCTTTGGATAGCGTTACGTGCGGGTGAAGGTTGGCGACTATTTCGAACCTTTGAATATACGTGTCGGCCGAGTAGCGGACATATGCCGGACATATGAAAGCCTTTAGGACTCGTAAGGTAGCTCGCTTCGATTTAAATTTTGATCTAAAATAAGCTACTGTCTGGTATACTGTGGTAGAGTTGACCTTTTAAACCTGTAATAAATATGATTCAACCCAGTAATAATAAGATCGAAGAAACACCAGTGTAAACTGTCTTCAGAAAATTGGATATTCCTGTGAAAGTCGTCTTTATACGACTGCGCTCTATTGGCTGGTAGTGTAAGTTAAATTGTCGATCGGGAGCAGGTTGCGGTCGACTCCGAGGATCATCTCACCATAGATATGTTAGATATGTATACAATAGAGCTAAGTACAAGGCAAGGTGCTGCCTGCACCTGCAAACTAGTCGCTTAGCGTGCGTTCCGTGAAATGAAACATTCGTGTGTTACGCTGTTTAGAAATTATTGCCACGTTCGACTGTTTACGAACGCTACCGCTGTGGGTCTTTCTCTATTTCAAAATGTTATTTAGTCTCAGTGAATGTTTATGCACCGTCGTCTTCTAAGCTTATGGTCTGCGGCTTGAGAAGCATTAAAAATTTTAAAGTATTCCGACAGTGGATAAACAAAACAATATCACTTCTCCGAGAGTTCAGCGCTTCATTTTTTTATCGATAAGGCGGTTTCCTTAGGGTCTCTCTAGACGATCGCATGCTTTTCAAGCATCGCGTCTCAGGCTGGGAGGGGATCATAAACCGCAGGATATATGCAAATATATTTTTTTACATTTACCAAAAATGCCTAATTTTGTAGTTGTATACCAGGCAGTCAGGTTAATTAGACGTAGTTGATTGATGAATGACGTGATTCTTTGGTATAAACTACAAAATTAGGCATTTTTGGTAAATGAGAATGGTAATGACGAATCAGAAAATTGGAATCTTGATGGACTAAGTTTGTGGAATGTAAAGAAAAAAAAATATTTATCACAAAAAATGTTTATCCCAGAGAGCAATCACTGTGCCCCTGGAAAGGTTAAAAAAAAGGCATTCATTAAATTTGCGCCTCTTCGCAATTAAATAAAATGAACATAAAAAAGTATTAAATAAAGACTTTTCCGGGAAGTAGTCAAAGATTGATTTCATCTAGATATTTATTTCATAAATAAAATCAATGAGCGCTCTCGGCCGGCGAACGAACCCTGTTGGGTACCATTGCAATTGAACCGGGCGGCGCGGTTTATTTTTCGGCTAGCCTCGGGCTGCTCGGCGTTAATATTTGAATAAAATATATGGCGGTTTTAGATATTATTAGCGCAGCTTGTATATGAGATATTCTAACGAATATTTCATAATGTGATTTCGGTGATTTGGTATAATTTAATATTCAACGGTGCTGCTAAAACTCTAAATTTCATTGGATAAGTAAAATTTCATTGGCAAATATTATTTCGTTCATTTCACAAACTCAACCGTCGCACAGAGGGATATTTGATACAAACATTGATTATAAATGCAGGTGGCGCTGATAGGACAGGTGGCCATCTATAATAACACTGAAAGTGGTTAAAGTGGTTGCCAGTACGCCAAAGGAGAAACGTTCATATAATTGCTATCCTATTTCGTATATTCTCCCAATTAACACCATCCTATCTCCACGAGCTTTTTGAACCACTAAGTTCCCACGGTCTCGTACTTCGGTCAGCCTCTGACAGTTTACTAAAAATTTCGAGTCATAATAGTGATTTCTCTTCCTATTCCTTCTGTGTCCATGGTGCAAGACTCTGGAACGATCTCCCAGCAAACATACGAAACTCGCCGTCTTTACCATCGTTTAAGACTCACCTTTCTAGGATTACTATCTTTTACTACTAAGGATTACTACCTTTCTAAGAAGTAACCAGTTCCTCCCTTTCTCTCCTCTTCTTCTCCCAATTTCCTCTCCTCGGGCATTATTAGTTTTAAATTCTTCCGCTTGTCTGTATATTACGCTGTATGTTATGTAATAATCTTTATTTACACAATGCGCGAATGTACCACTGTGTTTAGGTTAGTTGTAAAACATTACCATGTGGCAATAAGCTCGCCTTTTTGTATACCCTTCTTATCGCGGGGTAAAAATTTAGTCGTCACCTCTGCCAGGGATAGTTTTGCGCGTGAAGTCGATGGCCTTGAGAAAAACGACCATAACTTTTAAACTGCTATACGGATCGTAAAAAGAATAACTGTAAAATGATCGCATTGAAATTTTAAATATAAAATATTATAACCTTATCTCGTCAAACAACTAAGATAATAATGAATAAATATTAAAAAAGTTGGCATTTTACGCAGCGTGGAGCGCCCTAACCAATATTGGTTAGATACAATTTTAGCATTTGTAAGCGTCTAACCAAAAATGGTTAACTCAAAGCGAGCGGGTTGTTAAGTGCAAATAAAGAGTTTATTATTATTATTGTTATTATTATAAAATGAATATTTTTTATAAAGCCCTGATTTATTATAAAAAACCTAATAATTTAATCAATGACAACAATTATAACATACAACTAAAATTGCCATATATCACAATTAATATTGCCATAAATAATACGCAGTGACAGAATGTTATATATTCGTCTATCAGGACATTTAAGTGTGCAATTATTGCATATTTGAAACCTGTATACCAGATTAAAACTTAATAACTTTAAGTGATTATGATTATGACTATGATTAAACATTCATTTGTCATTATAATTATTGTTTTATATCATATAGGCGTATTTAGATCGCAATCTAGAGTGCACCGCCATACTGTTATATCACGAAAGTCGCCATATTGCACATAATAATAGAAGAATTATCAATTTTTGGAACTACGACTGCCATCTACACGTTGCGTTTTTTAGTAAAATCCATAAAATTGACAAATTGTAGCACAACGTGGACCAGTCTAATACGCTATATAATCAATGCTCACGCGCATAGGAGACTGATGTTTCTGTACAAGGTGCACAAACATAGACGTAGCATACGTAAAGCGTAGAGAGCGACAGTGGCGACGTGGCGCGGCGGGCGGAGCAGAGGCATATGCAGGCCATAGATTAGAGTAGTATGTTTGGTGTGGCGCGCGGTGTTCGCTGTGCGGCTGAAATTTCCTACGTGAGGTGACTGAGCGAGCGCCCAAATGGAATGGAAGTAATACTCGCCGCTGCAAACATTGCTCCGCGCACACTTTGATAGTATGCCACGCCACCGGAGCCAGAGCGAGCCGCGTACCCCCCGGCTTTCCGTTACCTAGCCCTCCCCACACTTCCCCGCCCACGGCGACGACTAACTACGTGCTCATTGATTGATGACGCCCGCGCAGCCGTAACTTTGATTCGGAATAATCTAATATTCAACGTTGCTGCTAAACCTCTGAATTTCATTGGAGTAGTAATTCCCAACCGCCGTACAGATGGGTATTCGATATGAGCAAGGCTGGAAAGAAGATCACGCAGAATGATCTTATAAGAGACAATACACTTTGAGCAAATATATTCATAAATATTTTCGATATATCGCCGTGGCGATTTGACGTTTATGCATCACTGGGTTCGGACGGGCCCACGACTTACACTACACGTCAGCGTTCATATATCATATGTTATTTCATATCTTGTATTTCAACTAATATTATACTAGGATAAAAAATGACATAAATTAAAATAAAGTGATAAATTCATTCATTCAAATCCCATGCAAACTGAGGCACGTCCCACATCTAACTAGGCTTACGCCTGTACCTACACGTGTGTTTTACGACTTATTTCAGATTGAGAACTGATCAAAAATAATATTTATTAATCAGTAATAAGTCTAAACAAATTAAATTACAATTTTCAGTTCTTTCTTCATTCGAAAACGGCCCAAATTAAATAGCCATTTATTTAATATAGTTTTGAAACTAACATTACTTCCAATCTTAACTAGTTAGATAGGCATCCTAAGAAGAAGAATGTACTTGTAATTTTCGATATATAATAACAACAATAATAGTAAAACGCTTTATTCGCACGAAAAGGCTAGCTTATTGCCTGCAGGCATTATTTAAGAGCTAACCTATACTATTGTAACAACATTATATGCGAGTAGATGCTACATAAAATAACCTATATACAAGAAAAAGAGGATAGAAAGAAATATATTATTAACACTTTGTGGGCACAAAATGTGCCACACCAAAATAATTTAACACCTATAAGGACGCTAAGGTCTATAACGTTGTCTTCACTATAATACTATATTTTATTATACTATACTCAATTTTTACATTTGTGTTTACATATATGTATGCAATCAAATCAAATGAAATCAATCATATCAAGTTTATATTTATCTTCAAAACCTTTTGCATACTTGTTTGAACATCAATACACAATACTTTGGATATCCGCATTACATTAAAATAATTTAAAAAATCGATACTGAAGGTGTCTTAAGAGTCTCATCCCATAATTTATAAGAATGCCTATTAATACAATTTACAATGCTTTTCCAATTGGCGTATAAACCAATATTGGATGTGTCAATGTCAGTTTATTTTGGTATATTATCCATTACCATTTTTATTTTTTATAATAAGGTTTGACTATCTCACTATGTTTTTAGGCAATTATGATTATCTAAATACTAGCTAATTGTGTTTTTTTTACGACTATGTAAAGGTTACCAATTTTATACTATCAATTTACTTTTATATTGTCAATGTTTCATTCAATTTTTTAGATTGTAACAATTAATAATAACTCTTAGTTTATACATTCTCCAAAGCTTCCTATATTCTACATTACTTATTTTTTATATTGGTTCATAATATATTTACAACAATTTAAACGTCCGGCTTAGAACAGGCTATTTGCCTAGTTAGGCGACATTAAAATAGAATCACTGGCAACAGTTTTTTGGCATAATATGATGTAATATAATATAATATGATGAGTTTTTGCTACTTGATTTTCGTCTACAACATAATTGTATATCGTCGCTTAACACGTTGAACGCCAAACTAAAAACCATGTTTAGCCCAGCGGACACCTTGTGACTGCCAGTATACCGGGTCCAGGGGGGCGCGTCGGCCACCATAATGTGTCCAACGCGATCACGACCCTTGATCACTTCAAAAGCCCGCAGGCGGCCAACGGACAGCATTTCGACTATTTTTACTAAGAGACAAGTGACCCGCGCGGCCCCACAGTAGGTACAACCTGACCACTTGGCACAAAAAAGGAAAGACGATTGGACATTCTCACAGGCCGAGACGGATACTGGTGTCTGCCATTGGACATCTCGGAAAATAATGAGTAAATCGGTGTTTCCGTAAGTCACCGATTATTTTTGAGTTATTTACTGTTTTTTTTTTGCGAAAAAGCACCTCAACGATTTTTGGACGATTCTAGATTTATTTGTGCGGCCCCGGGGGAACGTATGCAGTCGGACACATGGTGTCCGTCATGGCGTTCAACGTGTTAAGATTAACTCATAGCTTAACTCATGTTTGGTCACTTTTCAGGACAGAGATTTTTTTCTCCTTTAAAAGCAAAACAAGGTGGAAATTTTTAATAAGTGAAATTAGGAAAATCTTTTAAATGATTTAAAATAAAATTACATTTTTATTTATGTAGTTAATTATCTTTTATTATTTACTTTAGTGAGTTACGTAGAGTTATCCAAATACGTAGTGTTTTCCACTATGTTACAAATTTCGATTAAAAATTTTATTGAGTTACGCAGTGCTTTGCAAATACAAACAAACATGTTTGTTAGTAACAACTAAGTATGGAGACTGACTGACATACGCTGTGTTGACACGATAGATGTGAGAATGTTATATTCGCATTGTTACTAAAATACAAATAAACTGCTCTTATTGGTAATAAATACTGCGTTTTCATGTCTCAGTCAAATGATATAAAAATCATTTGGCTGAGACATGAAATCGTTGGCTCAGTCAAATTATATAAATATCAGAAAATCGAATTTTATGAGATACGCAATATTAAGCCATAAGCGACGATATGTCAATTTCCTGTAGATAATTGTAAATTACCAAATAAATTAATAAATAAACATACTATGGATAGAATACTAATGTTTCAACAATATTATTATATTGTCATTATCAAATAAGGAGTATCAAAATTGTGTTAAATATGTACTACGAGTATTAACCCGGTGTGAGTCTGGCGGCAAAAAGTTATACCGTCGTTATTTATTTATTTTATTTATTTATTTATTTAGGTATTAATTACTATGAAACATTGATTAGCTTACAAAAATAACAGGAACCGAATGGCAAAACCTTAACCTTTTGCTTATTTGTTTCTGTCACCCAACTGGGACTAGCCCGTTCTAGGGTGGACAGGACTCGAATATTACAATCAAGTTTGCTTGATTGCATGGTTGCTTACAAATATACAAGTTTTAGTGAAAAGCTAATGACACTAAATTGCCCTAAAATGTGGTCTTCAGAATAAAATAAAAAAAAATTAATAATAATAAAACATTAAAAGATAATATAATAAATAAAATGCAATTACATTATTTAATCGTCAACAATTACAATATAAAATTCGATTAAATAAAATAAATAAAGTTATATATGAGAAAAGAAAGAAACAGTCATTAATATTTAATATATGTTAAGTAATATAGGATTTAATATAAAAATACCTAGTATAAGAAGTATACTTCATTGTCAAAGTCAAGTAATTTTTGGTAGTTAGCTCAATGTTAAAGTATACCATATATGTTTAAAAATAAGTTAATAATTTGTGCACCTAAGTTTTATTATACTATTATTTCTAACATTTGATGTATGGTTAGTCTGTCATGATTCGATAACCATTTCTTTAATTTATTTTTGAATTCCCTAAATGTAAAATTCATTTTTATTTCCATATTGATCAGATTGTAAAATATCGGCGCAATGAAAGAGTAATGTCTTTGTCCAAATGATGTTTTCCTTCTGGGTATTATTAAGCTATTTTCTAAAACTTTTCTCGTTGGTCGCCGGTTCTGAATTATTCCTAAATTTGAGTTACTGTCCAAAAATAGCCTTAAGAGGGAAGTTTTTAGAAAAAGTTGCCTACAATCAAGAACTTTAGCTTTCTTATAAAGTTCTTTAGTAGGGTGGCGATATGGTCTACGTAGAATAATTTTTAATATAAATTTCTGCGCAACTTGCAATGGCTCTAGCAGGGTTTTACCACATCCACCCCATCCAATTATGCCGTAAGTAATAAGCGATTCACATAAAGCATAATAAACAGTTTTTAGTGTTTTGGAATCCAGAATATTCCTCAGTTCTTTGAAAACATATCCAAGGATTCGCACCTTCGTTCTGGCCGGGTATTCGATATTCAGCAAAGAAAAGTTTATATTACTGCCCAGCGTCCAGATAAGGATGAGGTTAAAATGGAAAGGATGGCTGTTGTAATGTTTGTACCAAATTTTCTAATCCATAAAACTCACTTTTTATGAATACTATTTTTAATTACTTTCTTGGCCCATCAACCGACGAGGAGGTAAAGTATTGTAGAACGCGGTTTTTTTTGTCGAGATGAAGATATATACATTTTGATTGCTGCTGGTTCTCACACTCTGCTGTCATGTTATTTAAAGCATTTTTATTGTGAAATATGTTACTACTTACCTATAAGTACTACTCAGTACTATTTGGCAACACACACTTGCTAGCAGCTGATATAAAGCAAGGACTCGAAATCGAATGTGTGAGGGTGTACGATACCCTTCTATATTCAATCCGGGATAAGCATAATTACGAAAGGAGTTCCACAAGGCTCTATCCTGGGTCCATTTCTTTTCCTCGTGTACATAAATGACAAACCAGATTGCGTGAAATCAGATAATGATGAAATTACACTATATGCAGATGATAATCTTCTAATTTTCAGCGATGCAAACATAGAAACTTTAAGAAAAAGGTCCAGGATATTTTATTAAGAACCCAATGTATTCGGTTAGGGACTCTGACAGTATTGAATTTTCTAAGCTTTCATGATTATTAAGGTCAATAAAACATTTTTTCGACGTTTTACATTACTAAATCCCAGCATTTTGATAAGGGGCGTTCATTAATTACGTAAGGCATTTGGAGGGGGGGGGGGGGGGTCGAGCCGAATCTCCTCATATCTCAAGCGGGAGGAGAGAAGGATCTAACCAAATATCACGTAATACTAGTCTCAATAGTCTTAAATAAAGATAATTAGGCAAATTATATTTCTTCAAATAAATCCGACGCAATCAAGCACAATAAACGTATTTACAATAAAAATACGTATTTTGAAAAATCTCACGAAGAGATAAGAGGGGGGTAGGGGGGAGTGGGTCGCGACGAATCTCATAACATCTATCCATGGGGGAGGAGGGGTCGAAAAATCGTAAAAATCGCCCCACGTATTTAATGGACGCCCCCTAATCGGAGATGGATTTTAATATTAAAATGTGTATTGACTATTTCTATTGCGCCATTTTTATTGTTGTAATTATATATTTGTAATATTTCTAATTTGACTATTTTATAACTAATTATTCGTTTTAATATTTGGACTAATTATTGTTTCATTTATACCTATTTAGGTAATTTGGCAGCTCAAATTAGTTTGATTTTTTTTCTTCGTTTAAATTTAATTATTAATTGTTTAACAACTTTAAAAATAGTCAATATGTACAAAATAGAATTAGTCCATCAGGGTATAACGCCAGAGGCATGGAGCAAGAGCGTGGTGGTACTGTTCTTTAAGGTTACAGGCTTTGTTGAAGAACTACAGGCCTATTTCGCTATCGAGCCACGTATATAAGCTGTTTTTGAGAACAATTACAAATCGTCTCGCTTGTAGGCTCGACGACTTCCAACCTCGCGAACAAGCCGGTTTCCGTAAGGGCTTTAGTACCGTAGACCACATCCATACGCTACGACAGATCATACAAAAGACAGAAGAGTATAATCGGCCGCTATGTCTAGCGTTTATGGACTGCGAAAAAGCCTTTGATTCAGTCGAGACCTGAGCAGTGCTACAGTCATTACAGCGGTACCAAATAGACTACAGGTGCATCGAACTTGTTGAAGTGGTTGTATAACAAGGCCACGATGAGCATCCGACTTCAGGATCATAGCACAAATCCAATTCAATTGCAAACGGGGGTGAGACAGGGAGACGTTATTTCTTCAAAACTGTTCACAGGCTTAAGAGATGTTTACAAGCTTTTGAACTGGGACGGATATGGCATCATCATCAATGGCGAATAAATCATTCACCTCCGATTCGCTGATGGTGTGGTTATCATGGCGGAATCGATCGACAACCTTGGCACAATGCTCAGAGACCGCAATACCGTCTCCCAATAGGTGGGTCTAAAAATGAACATGGGTAATACAAAAATCATGTCGAATGTCCACGTCGCGTCGAACCCATACCGGTACATGTTGGGAACGATACTATTGAAGCTGTCGAGCAGTATGTTTATTTGGGTCAGACGAGACGAGGCAGACTAAATTTCGACAAGGAGGTCTGCCGGCGAACCCAACTCGGATGGGCAGTGTTTAGGAAACTACGCCATATCTTCTCGACTTGAATACCCCAGAGCCTCAAGACAAATGTATATAATCATTGCGTATTGCCAGTGATGACATATGGTACTGAGACGTGGTCGCTAACTATTGGCGTCATACACAAGCTCAAAGTTGCGCAACGAGCCATGGAGGAAGCAATGCTTGGAGTTTCCCTGCGTAATAAATTCCGAAATGAGGAAATCCGCAAAAGAACCAAGGTCACTGATATAACTCGTAAAATTTACAAATTGAAATGGCAATGGGCAGGCCATATAGCTCGCAGAACCGACATCCGTCGGGCAAAAAAAAATCTCGAATAGCGACCACGAACTGGCAGAAGACGTGATGACCCCTACAAGATGGACTGACGACATAGCCAAGGTCGCAGGAAGTAGGTGGATGAAGGTGGCTCAGGACCGCTCGTCATGGCATTTTATGAGGGAGGCCTATGTCCAACAGTGGTGGTCTACCGGCTGATGATGATAATGATGATGATGATGAAGGTATAGTACATAATCATGTATAATCAGTTTGACTATACCAAGAGTAGGAACTCCTACCAACTGGTTTATTTTATAAATACAATAAAATTACATAATTAAATAGAAAAACTAACGGTAAATTCAAGTAATAATACTGCTAATATATGATACATAATATTATGCTTACCTAGTATCTAGACTAAATATTTCTGGAAGAAAATTTACTAAAAGATTTACCGCCACGAAAGCATCACATCTCAACTGATAGACGGCGTCCTTAGCAAACATTTTATCTGCGGGAGCATTTTCCCGACAGTGAGGTACATCCTCAAGACGTCCGGGGCTAAAGTTGAGGAACGCGTGAGGCGGCAGTAGCCCTCTTTGGCTTGCGGCTCCACCTGCGGTCGAAATGTCTGCATGTAATTATGTTAAGTTTACGAGTTCATTGTTTAATCTAGGTAATTCGCCTGCGGGGCGCTTTATACTCGCGAGACGTCTGAAATATGTTCTTCTCCGAGGAGTTTAACGGTGCAAAGCGCAACAGCAGCGGTAAATCTGAAATTAAAATAAAATGGATAATATCATTTATATACAGGTTGTCCCAGTTGTTGACGATAAACCGTGAGGTCACGAATAGCCTAAAGCAAAAAAAAAGTTAGAGTAAAAGTCTTTTAGTTTTCGAGATATGGGCAATTCTTCTTTTTTTGAAAATGGCCGACTTGGTTTAGATGTTATGTCAACAAGATATTATAGAAGTAAGACTTTTTACTTTGGATAAAACAAAAAACAAAACTGAAACATTATTTTATGAATTTATTCTTTATTTTACAAAACTGTGACCTTTCACCGTCAAAAGAAAATGCTGTGCTTGACTGAAAAGTATGATGAAAAGTTGGCGCATTTGATACAGATTCCGAAATGGTATAACAATATTTTTTTTGTTAGACCTGTCGCAAATATTGTAATTCGAAGATAAAAATGCCAATTTTTTACAAATTCATATGTCGAAAACTACAAGACTTTTACATAAAAAGTTTTTTTTTGCTATAGGCTATTGTCATAATGCTAATTTTAAATTCTATGTGTCAACATATTTTGAATTTTTTCTCAGCAATAAAAAATAATTAAATAATGAATATAGTGCAAAATCGACGATTAAGTAACCAGACCAGGTTGCCACAAGCCTAGGAAATGTAGATATTTTCTGAAAGTGTGGAGCTCGCCAAGACGTGTGGCCGACGTGGCAGGTATCGGGCTAAATACCTCCAATCACAATGAACAGTACAACCTTACCACGGCCCCTACTCCCCAGCATCCCCACTAGCCCAAGCCACGGCAGCGGTTACGGTAACGGTGAGGCAGGGGGTGCTAAGAATCTCTGGGTACGATCAGGCTGCCAAACCAAACTGACACTGGCAACGTATAATGTAAGAACTCTGAGAGATGAAGCAAGACTAGAGGAGATACAGAAAGAACTAGCACTTATAAACTACGACATAGTCGGACTGAGCGAAACTAGGCGACAGGGAGAAGGGACCATAAGGCTCCAGTCGGGTGACCTGTTTTACTACAGAGGTGAGGAAAACTCGGCATATGGCGGTGTGGGATTTATAGTAAGCTGCAATCTTGCGAAGCACATAACCGAACTTAGCAGCATTTCATCTCGCGTAGCCTATACTGTCGTACAAATTAACAAAAAGTACTCCCTCAAAATCATCCAGGTGTATGCACCAACCAGCACACATAGTGACGAAGAAGTAGAGACGTTCTTCGAAGACATATCCAAAGCGATGAAAAAAGGACGCTCTCATTACGTTATAATTATGGGTGATTTCAACGCTAAGATTGGCACAAGACGAGAGGGGGTAGATACCTGTATAGGGCCTCATGGAATAGGCATTCGGAACCCACGTGGAGAAACGCTACTAAACTATCTCGCAGGAAACAACTTATTTGCGATGAATTCGCACTTCCAGAAGAAGCCCAAAAGAAAGTGGACATGGGTGAGCCCGGGCGGAAATGTGAAAAACGAGATAGATTTCATTATCTCCAACAACAAGCACATTTTCACTGATGTCACAGTGCTCAATCGATTCCAGACAGGCAGCGATCACAGACTTTTCCGAGGAACGATCGTGTTAAACACGAAGCTGGAAAGGGCCAAACTTGTTCGAAAAAAGCTGAGCAAGCTGTATGTTCCAGATGGCATCAATGAAAGGTTTGAGAAATCCCTCGAAGAATCCCTGAAAAGAACAGCGATCGAACATTTCGAAGATGACCTCCAATCGAAATACAACCGTTTTACAAAGATCCTGACGGATACAGCAAAAGAACAGTTCAAGCGAGTAACAAAACCATCATCTGGGTTTCCAGAAAGCGTGGCGAACATGATGAAGGAACGCCGTAAGTTCGCAGCCGATGACTTCAATAGCAATGCACACCGGGAGCTAAACAGAAAAATTCACAAGACTCTCAAGCGTGAAATTCGTAAAAAGAATACACTAAAAATCCAGGAGCTCATAGAGAAAAATCGGGGTCTAAAAGTGTTCCAGCGAAATAACAGAGGAAACGACTTAAACACCCTGAGAGTTAACAGCGGCAACCCGACAAGTAACATCTGTGAGATCAAGAAAATCACAGAGAAATTCTACAGTGATCTATACTCAACCACCACACAACAGCCCACTGCCCTTGATTTAAGCGACAGGCGTGCGCCTATTAAGCGACACTACACGGAAGATATTCCTGAAATTAGTACGTATGAAGTGAAGCAAGCACTGAAGCGCACCAAGAAGTTCAAGGCTCCGGGTGAGGACGGCATTACTGTGGAATTACTAAAAGCTGGAGGCAGAGCTATCGTAAAGGAGCTAAGTCTGCTGTTCAACGAGGTCTTGTTCACTGGTGAAGTACCCAAGGATTGGACTAACAGCATCGTTGTGCTCTTCCATAAGAAAGGCGATAAGACCCTTCTGAAAAATTATCGTCCTATTTCACTTTTAAGTCAGGTGTACAAAGTATTCTCCAAAATCCTGACTACACGCTTGACACAAAGACTGGATGAATATCAACCCAGGGAACAGGCAGGATTTCGGAAGGGTTTTGGAACGATCGACCACATCTTCACACTTCGGCAGGTTATCCAAAAGTCCGAAGAATACAATAGGCCCCTTTATCTTGCCTTCGTCGATTATGAAAAAGCATTCGACTCCATAGAACACTGGGCAGTCACCGAATCGCTACATCGATGTCATATAGACTACCGGTATATACAGATCCTGAAGAGCTTGTACAAAGCGGCAACAATGACCGTACAGCTGAAAGAACTAACAGACCCTATACCAATCCAAAGAGGAGTCCGACAAGGTGACGTTATATCCCCTAAGCTGTTCACCAACGCTATGGAGGATATATTCAAGACATTGGACTGGAGTGGCAAGGGAATCAACGTTGACGGCGTGTATCTCAATCATCTGCGCTACGCGGATGATATAGTTATAATCGCTGAATGTGCCGAAGACCTACAACTCATGCTGGAGCAACTATATCACGCGTCCCTGCGAACGGGTCTTAAGATGAACATGGACAAGACAAAGGTTATGGCGAAAGCCGATCTCACACCGAATCTCATTTCATTGAATGGACAACCGCTGGAGCAGGTGCAGGAGTACACATACCTAGGACAGGTGATAAAGCTCGGCCGGGACTCGATGATGGCAGAGATAAAGCGAAGAAAACAATTGGGATGGGCAGCCTTCGGGAAGCTGAGCTTCGTGCTGAAGTCCAGAATTCCCCAATCGCTCAAGACAAAGGTGTATAATCAGTGTGTGTTACCGGCTATGACATATGCTTGTGAGACATGGACACTGACTGCTGGGATGATCTACAAGCTTAAGGTGGTGCAGCGTAACATGGAGCGAGTCATGCTTGGCATATCGTTGCGCGATCGAGTCCGAAACGAGCTCATCAGACAGCGCACGAAGGTGGTCGACGTGGGTCAAAGAGTGGCCAAGCTGAAGTGGGCTTGGGCCGGCCATGTGGCCCGACAACACGACGAACGGTGGAGCAAGCGCGTTTTGGAGTGGAGACCCCGGCTAGGCAGAAGAAGTGTGGGCAGACCACCGGCCCGATGGTCCGATGACATTAAGGAGACAGCTGGACCAGTCTGGATGAGGGAAACGGACAACCGATCCGGGTGGAGAGTGATTGGAGAGGCGTATGCCCAACGGTGGGCGAATACGCGCTGATGATGAAGAAGAAGAAGATAGGCTATTGGTGACCTCAGCTATCACCACCTCACGGTTTATCGTCAAAAACCGGGACACTCTGTATAGATTTTTTTTCTTTCTGTATAATCTTTTGAAAGAATTTTTTAGGGGATGGTGTTTTGATGTATAAGCAATATAAATAATAAAAGCTATTCATGTGGCAGCGAAGGACTTGCCGGATTGGATGGGGAAATGTTTATGTTTAAACGAGATGTACGTATAGATGTACACTACTTTCGACGGTGTGCACTATTTGCAACAATGACTCCAGGGCGATCATTGGTGAGGGTTTTCGGCGTGAATTTAATTGAGGATTGAGCATCGCCCGGTTGCAGTTAAGTCCCGCTTCATGATTCTTCTTCGATATTTATTTATTTTATTTATTCCTAGTATTAATGATTACATTTCCTATAATATATTTTACATGATTTAGTCGTACATACAAAATATAGAACCCTGGAAATTTACTAAAAAGTGCGGCTTCGGCGGGATTTTATCACCTCACTAGGCAGAGCCTGTATTGAGGTGATATTTAGTACTGCGTTCATCTGTCGGGTGTATAGGTAATTTCTGTAATCTTGCGAAATCCTACAAATGTATATTGTATGACTATTATAGTATATTGTATAAGTAATACACAAAAAAATATTTATTAAATTAAATGAGATATATGAATACAGTTATGGGGCTAATGAGATAATAATAACAATAACAAATAATATTAATCATCTGTGCACCTATTTAATAACGTTAGTTACTAACGATTCACAGTGCTTCCTCGTCGAGTGTAACAACCTTTATCAGAGGCTCCATATTTGTTTTGGCCATACAACCCCAGCCTAGTTGTCCGTATATTAGCATAGATTGAGCTAACGCATAGTATATCTACCTCAAGACATGTATTTCATAGACGTTTCGAATACTTTTGAAGATATATATTAGTTTTCTCATTCTTGACGCTGTGATGTCAGCGTGGTCATACCATTTAAGTTATGGTCAATAGTGATTCCTAGGTATTTTATTTGACATGTTTTTCCAATGGGTGGCAGTTGCAGTAATCATAATTGCATTCGTGTAGTAAATCGTCATATAATCGAGAGAATTCCGATAGATAGTTTTGGTATTGTTTTTTTACGGAGTGACAACCATATGGATTTAGCGGTCCTATTCCACTGGTCGTGGAATTCAGGCCGGAGTTATAGCTTGTAGACAGTTTGCTGCAGTGTCTTGAAGTCACTTTTGATGCTGTCGATCTTCTAAACTTTCCATTTTTCAGGTTTTTCTTTTCCTCAAGTTTCTTAATGAGGGTGTTGAACCGTTCAAAACAATATACTTGAGAAGCGAAATCGCATCGGACGTTTTCATGTTGGCCTTTAACTGATGAATCTTTTGAGGTCTTTGCGTATCTCGTGCAGGTATTGAAGTTCATTCTGCTTAACTTTTAATTCGCAGAGCAGGCGGTTTATTGAAATTTCGCACTCAGATGACTGACTGATTAATACTATATATATATAATAGCAAAGTTCTAATAGCCAACGCTCGGTAGGCCACTTTTAATTTCATAATTTATATAAAAAGATTTACCAAAGAAAAATGACTGAAATAATTTTATACTGAATCGAAACCGTAACAAAAGAAATAATCTATCTAAACTTACTTATTATTAGATGTACTTTTTTTTAAATTACCGGCTGGATACATGACATCTTGAAAATATTGAATTGTTAAAGAGATTTCATGTACAACATTATTATTATGAATATGTGCGATGATTGTAAAAAATGAATGTTCACCGGCAGCCGAAAGTAATTTCATTATTGCATTCCGGAGCTGAGATGCAATTCGCCCGAAACAGCTAATAAAGACGTAAAGCGGCATCGCAAATATTGTTATAATGCTTTGCTTCGGTGGCTGCTTCTCGGACGTCTAAATAGGTGAAATTATTATTATTTTTTTTTTTTTTAAATTACACCGTTAGCACTTAACATAGCTTGTGTTGCTCCTAACTAGGCAAAGCCTGTTCTAAGGAGAACACCAATTGTCGTATTATTTTAAGTTATGTTGTCATAATATATTATTTTTAATTTATTTTGCTTGGGAAAGTTGACATCGATTACAGTGATGTCATGTATAAAGTAACTGCTTCTAAGAATAGCTTATCGAAAGTGATTTTTTTCGTCTAATTTCAAATTCCGGCAGATCTAGATAGGTCTACTTTACAGTAGAATCAATTTTCTATTAAAAGCAGTTACGTAATAAATGTTATTATCATAAATTTATACATTATTTGACAAGTAACATTGCTATTGAATATTAAACAAAATAGATTAAGCATTACAATAAGCATATTATTGTCGGGAAATAATATAAAGATAATTTTGATATTCAAATTTCGATCTGGCGGGTTCTGCTATTGAAGTCTAAGATCTGACTGCTTTTGTTACTAGCTTCAGGCTGTGACGTCACCAAAATCACAGTAAATATAACCAAAACTGATCATCACCAAAACACACAAAAAGACACAAAATATAAGTGTATTTTTATTTTATTTTATTTTTTTAGCTAAATGTATACAGCATATTCATTTTATACAAGAACATTGTAAATTAACTTTAATATAGCCATTTATACATTTCAAATTAGCAAATTAATAATTTAGTATTTTTTTTAAAGAAAAAATGAAAAAGAAGTACCATAACTAGAGTTGTCAACTAAAACGGGCGAGCCCGTCACCTCAGGAAGTTTTAATGATTAGTCGTTCTATCTCCCTGGAGTGAGCGCAGAAGACTTGGACAAAACAGTCCACCGTCAAGCTCGGCCACAAACCCGTAAGAGGCCAACGCCTTAACCGCGAGATAGTCAGGAGTGTTACCCAGTGGGCTTACACTCACGCCCTTACTTCCAATTGCGACCAGATTACTCCAGTATCTCGATTGGTTGCGAGTTCGAGGTCGCTTGCGCGGTCCTCTCCCTTACGAATCGGTGAAACGGTGTATACCGAATCTATCGCGGACCACGGCATCCTGTACCCGGCTGTTCACCCAGGATCGGGTAGCCGATGGTCGTTTCAAGAGCAGTCGCCGTAAGGTCCGCAACCACCCCCGCTCTATAGGAAACAGTACTGCTTCCAGACTCCCCCGCCTGTTAGTCAGAGTGCGCAATCGATTGCCTTATGCCTCACGGAGCGCAGACCGTCCAGGAGCAACAGAAGGTTGATTCCTAGGAGAAACTTACACAAGGGCCAGAGTCCTACCCAAGCTCGCACTTCATGCGTGGAGGCCGTCGGATGGGTGTTGACCCGTGAGTGTGACCAACCCTAAACAGAATGGGTCTTCGTGGCCAACGCAGCAAGGGCCCCTTAGCTCCCTGGAAGTACCATAGGGGACTGGAAAGGGAAGGAGGGATTGTTATAATACTATTCTAATATACGTACATAATATGTTTTCAACACCGATACCATGGGTTTTTGGCTACCTAATAATGTTTATTTTTATAACAGAATGTTTATATCAGGAAAGTT
Source organism: Micropterix aruncella (assembly GCA_944548615.1). NCBI lineage: Eukaryota > Metazoa > Arthropoda > Insecta > Lepidoptera > Micropterigidae > Micropterix > Micropterix aruncella. Next base: position 6,019,188 of record OX155966.1, read on the forward strand.
TGTCTATTACTTAAGGTTTTACTTATTGGTTTTTCTATAATATGTATCAATACCACACACTATTACTAACAACCCAGATGCACTATCCAATATATGTAGGTCCTTGTGAACGAATAAGAACCTAACCATACCATTGGGTTATGGCCTTGGCTTATAGTAGAACCTACTTTATTATCATGGCAGATGTCATGCACAAAATTTAGTATTTGGAAGATTTTCCAAAAACAGCAGTTGCCACTGCTCGTGAAAGGCGTATACCATACACTTCTCCTTGCTGATGTACAGGCAAATAAAAGATAATTGAAAATTTTCATTTGGGCAATAACTCGGGCCTACATTGTATTTTACGGTACCAAATTGAATTACTAATCATGTCGAGAAGTGTAGTACATCCAAGGCCGCTGCCACAGATATAATGTGTGGGAAACCAGCTTGGTTAGCGAGCGCACTCGGCTTTGTCGTCAGTACAGCCACCACCGAATAAGAGATACATTCCTCTTATGCACGACGCATTATCAAAAAGTTTTTAACCAATAACATTTGCTAAAACGACAATACTCTATTAACACAAACATAAAGAATTGCACCAGCAAACAAGCCATAAAATTATAATACGAGCGATAACTAATAGTAACCACAAAGTGCCCAAACTGAATAGTACCCATGCACAGAGACATTTTCTATACTTATCACCGTCGTTGTTCAATAAAACTAAGGCTATACCCGGCATTTATACTCAAGGTATAAATATAAAAATAAATATAAACAAAAATAGACTAACCCACTGGTTGTTCACACAGGGAAGGAAAGAAACTGAAAAACTAATTTGCATTATTCCTAGTAAACTTATCATTCCTAACACATTATTATTCACCTACAATATATTTATGATTGGCATGTTTTTTGTTCTTTATATTATTATTATCACATACCTTTTAAGATTATTTTAAATTTTATTTTTTACTAAAATTTTAGTTTACTTAATTTTATTTTTCACGGCATTCTTCAACGCATTTTTTTATTTAGCATTAGGCAGTACTTAATTATACGAATCTGAGCCCACCTTAGTGCGGACGTATCGTGCGATCCAGTTAGGTTAGGTTTAAGTTACTTGTAACTGATATTATGATTTTTTGTAAAATATAGAATTTGAATTTAAATTTGAATGAGGGCGCTAAACCGTCGGAAATATTTAGCCGATTGAAGACTCAGTTTGGAGACAGTACACTCTCTAAGTTGAAAGAATTGAAAGAGTTGAAAGAATTTGAGGGTGGGCGAGAACGTGTCGAAAACGAATGTTATGATCGACGCCCAAGGACCAGCCTTACAGATGACAATATCGATAAACGTGAACGTCGGGTAACTGTTGAGTAAATCTCTCCAGAAGTGGGTATCAGCTATGGGAGTGTTCAATCCGTTATCATTGATCGTCTTGGATTCAGAAAAATTAATGCTCGATGGTTTCTCCTGGTGGGATTGCATCCCGGCGCTACTGGACGGTTTTCGCACCGTTCGGCGACACCAATCGGTTGTGCACTCTGACTTATTGCTTAAGGAGTCTGGAGACTACGGAAATATACTGTCTCTTAAGCAGCGGGGGTGGATGTTGACCTGTTGTCATCCCACTCTTGAAATGACCTTGGGCCACTCGATCCTGTGTGGCAATACGGGCAAAGAACGCCCAGGTCCGCGATAAATTCAAATTGAAGTACCACTGTAATTACAATAGGTAGACGCCGCGTAAGCGACTTCGGACCCATAACTAATCGGGAGGATGGAGGTATACTGAAGGTTAACTCCAGACGGAGATATAATACCAACGCTGATAGATAGGGGGCGAGGCTACCCGCTGTGTACCTTTCCCGGTGCCTCGCAGTAAGTCGTTGGCCTCTAACGGCCTTGTTGGCGGAGCTAGACCGTAGATTGTATTGTCTCTAAGTCTTCTACGCTTATCCCACGGCTGAAAGAATGATCACATATCGTTATACCAGCCTGGGGTGACTGGTTTTCCAGCTGTAGTCGACGCCGCCCTACTGATTGAAAAGCTTATGACAGTGATATGATTAGCGGATCACAAGGCGTAGCACCTGAAGAAGATGAAGAATTTTTCAATGTAAAATTCTAAAGGAGAAGATATTTTACCAAGCGGCAATGTTCCATTTTATCGCTGCATACCCGACGGAGATTTTCATGCAGGAGATTGATGTGCTGAAAGAAATGGCCGACAAGAGATATTAAACGTTTCAGCTAGGCTGCAGCAGATGCTATCGCCCCTTCGTCGTTGTTAACGGCGTATAATCGCAGCCGTTAGAGATGCTGCAGTTTTATCAATTTATTTTTTTATTTTTTTCACAACAAAATATTTAATCACACCATTGATAATATATACATTTATATTGCTCGACTCTATATAACGATTTTGCAACCTTTGCGGTAGCAGTGGGATAGTTGCCCCAGGAGGATAGACGCTCCATACTTCAAAATTAAGACTTGCAAATATGATACGGTCGCAGCTAATTCTTATACAATACAATACAATACAATTTAGTTCTGCTCCAGTAGGTAGGCTTTCCTACACTTGGATGCGTCTTTGCCTTTAAAATTTTAAATAATGTAATTGATTAAAGAATATTAACTATCATGATATAGTTGTGGCAATATAAATTAATTTTAGTAAATTATAATTGTAAATAGGATAGAAAACGAATTTACCGCGTGAAATTTGTAGGACCCGACGTTTCGGTGACGTTGCAGCCGCCGTTGTCTAGGGTAGACTGAAGAGCTATCAGCCCGGCCCCCCACCACCGTTATAACCTACGCAGTGGCGGCAGCGGTTTGCGGCCTACCCGCAAAACAACGGACTGACAGCTCTTCAGTCTACCCTAGACAACGGCGGGTGCAACGTCACCGAAACGTCGGGTCCTACAAATTTCACGCGGTAAATTCGTTTTCTATCCTATTTATAATGTCAAACAACCGCGATAGTCTTCGATTTTAAATTATAATTGGTTTGAAAACCATTGATAAATAGAAAATAATCTAATAATCAAATTTGCTGATCAAAAAAAGAGCTTAATATCTGTAGTCATAATTATCAAGGCAATAATATGATGGTCATGAAAATAGATAAGCGTATACTAAATACATCTTAATTTAAATTAATTGTCAAATCTAGCAATATAGCCGTCGTCGATAAAAATAAAAATAAAAATTACGTTTTTTGGCAAAGTTGATTATCATGGATTTTCCGTTATTTTACATTAGGATGCTCTCGAAATAAGAATTCAGCATTACCCAAAATTCTTAAGTCATATACTGAATTCTTGACTAGGCCATTAAATGAGAATTTTTTGAATTGCTTCTCTCCAATGTGTTCTTCTCATATGTGTTCGGACCTTATTATAATAGCACAGGCTTGCAAGTATTATTATATTATGTTATTACATAAATAAGAAAGTACAACCCCCTGCCCCTCTAGTGTTACAGCGGCAACCGCGAATATTGCACTAGGGTTGTCGACTATAGCGGGCGAGCCCGTCACCTCAGGAAGTTTTAACGATTAGTCGTTCTATCTCCCTGGAGTGAGCGCAGAAGACTTGGACAAAACAGTCCACCGTCTAGCTATGCCACAAACCTGTAAGAGGCCAACGCCTTAACCGCGAGGTAGCCAGGGGTGTTACCCGGCGGTCTTACACTCACGCCCTTACTTCTAGTTGTGACCAGATTACTTCAGTCTCTCAATTGGTTACGAGTTCGAGGAATAAAACCCATTACCTCCGCGAAACATTACATGTATGGTCAAATTCCAGGCGAGTAGTGTCTGCAGAGGAATATAAAAAAATGCCCAATATAAAAGCGATTCAAGACATTGATATTTTCCAGACATCCGAATGTATCTCCTTAAAATCAGCATATATGCGCATAACGACTTTTTAAAATACTTTGAAAATTACGAGTTCATCGTACTGACCAATGTAACTTAATATACTATTATTTTATGGACGATTGTTTAATTATTGTCGTTTTTTTGAATTACAATACTTTTGGAGTAATGTACTGTATATTATTCTTTGTTATATTTAGTAACTAAGTTTTGATTTATTTAATATACTTGGTCATTCCTACACAATTGTGAAGTTGCAATCGAAATACATACTTTTTACTCTTTTTTTTTAAATTTTATATGCGTCGGAAGGTGAGGGCGCGAAATCGATCCTTAAGGTGACATGATACCTAAGAAGGACCACATATGAAGAACTTTTGTTTCATGAATTTTTTGAAAAATATAAGCTCTTATATAAAAAAGTTTCTAAGTGAATCTATAATATAAGGAACGAATTTATAATTAGGACTTTTAAAAGTTGCGCATTGCCTTGGACATTTAGGCTTTAAACTGATTTCTAAAGCTTTCAGGCGCGATTACTCCTACAATATCAGCAGTGGGTGTGTTTATTTTAATTTAATTATATTGACTGCTTAATTCTCTAGCATTTCTCTTAGCCACATTTTTTTATTTAGGATCTAAATTAATTACAATTAATTAAAACATAAGAGCGCTTTATGAGTTACACAAAATATCCACTGCGCTACCACTGCGCAAAAACAGTTTTACTGTGTGAGCGCTGCGATCGAACGATCGAAAGCTGGATTTTTATTGGTCAACCCCTATTTTGCGGGTCCTCTGTTTCATATTCTTTTTCTCAGGTCTTATGTCGCCTTAAGCAACTACGAATAGAAAATGAGAATGTTGGAATTCAATTGTATCATATTTTTGCATCACTGCCGCGCTGCTACACTGTTTCCTGGCACACAATTCGTACTTTAAGCGTTGAAAATGCCTTTTTAATTAGCGGAAGCATTACTACCGTGAAGCCCATCATCGCCGCAAAGAGGACGCATTATGATATTAAATGTAGCAAAACGTTAGCATCGGCACAGCTGCTCCGCTGACATAACGACACATTTTTAGCGATAGGATATAAAAAAATAAGATGAGTCATTTCATATACATTGCAATATCTACCAAATGCCGCACACAGGCTAAATTACAGTAACACCTGGCAAAAAATTGCAGAGGAAAAATGTAGATTGGGGATTAGTCACCTGACCACGATCGCAAATGTGGGAATCTCGTCGCTTCCTTCGGCTACGTAACGACCAAATTTGTTTGCACATCAGAATACCGTTGACTACGTAACGACCAATATTGGCGGCTTGCTCCCGGAGCGCACAGTAATATAATTTTCTAATTCGAACGCATCCTAATATCCATACCAAATATCCCATTATTACTATAGATAGACGGCCGCTAGAATAATTTCGCGTGTCATATATTCGGATATTTCTGATAAAATTTCATTGTCAAACATCGCTGGTTGGTCGGCATTGCCAGACATCAAGTCGTGAAGTTTTTTTCTATTTTTTTAGTGTTTTCAGTTGGAATATGAATAGAAATGTTAGTAAATTTGATTCTAAAATACTTTATCAACCAAATGCAGTGATTTTATGTACATTTTATTCCAATTTTACCTGTTTTTTTTAGTTGAAAAATTGGGTACGGCATGACGTCATTACGAAAAAGCTATGGCGTCATTACTAATTATTTAGGTTTTTGCGATAAATAACTCTAAAAATGCAAAATGTCTGTCTAATTCGTTAACAAAATACATATTATTTTGTTTTTCGCTGAAATATATGAAGTTTTCGGAGTATTTGTAAATTAATAAGGGTATTTTTTTCCGAGTAATCATCATTATTTTTTTTAATTGGTTTTTTTGAGCTAATATCTAAATATTTTTGTATGTAAATAAGCAAAATGAAATATAACGTTTGATAGAGAATCTAATAAAGATCACGATTGCATTTACAATTTCTAAATATGCTTCCGTATTTTTCCGTAAGACAAGTACAAGTTAGAAATGCAGATTTTTTTCCTTTTTCGATTTTCTCATATTTATTAATAATTATCTAATTGTTTTACAAAATGCGATTTCAATATTCTACATACAAAATTCCAATGCGATCATTGCACAGTTATTCTTTTTATGATTGCTATAGTAATTCCATAGTTATAGCACTTTTTGTCGAGCGCGACGATATAGCAAGAAATTCCAATAAGTTGCCGTGGTCTGCCATGAAATTATGCCGCTACTCGAAGGGTTAACCCATTTGTGGCCAAACAAAAACGACCAGGATAAATTTCGAAATTTTCCAGGATATTACAGGGAAGTACCCAAATTGGCACAATGGTCACTTAAGAGTGAAAATTTGTGAAACAAGGTATTTCAATGCAAAGTGTTTTCTTGCATTATTTGCAACCCCAACGGATTCTGTTATAGCAAATGACCAAACGGACACGCGTTAGCAGCTTTTCAGGAAGATGATCGGTACCGTCTAGTTGTAAAAATATTTGATTACGAAGGGCGACCAGAGTGTCTTTGGGTCGATTGCTTGAGATAAAATCTGGCTATATTTCGTGGAAATAATAGTTGATCCATGGAGCCTTCTCACATCAACACCCATCTCACGGGTCAACCCATCCGGCGGCCAGTTTTTCCTAGGAGTCAACCTTCGGGCGCTCCTAAACGGTTTGCGCACCGGGAGCTAATGGGCCCTTGCTGAGTTGGCCACGAAGACCCATTCTGTTCAGGGTTGGTCACACTCACGGATTAACACCCATCCGGCGGCCTCCACGCATGAAGTGCGAGCCGCCAAATTAGATAAAAAAGATAAAAAATTGAAACTGAAAATAGACAAATAATATGTAATAAAACTACAAAAGATGCAAAATATCCTCAGGATATCTCTTAACTGGTTTTCAGGACACATCTATAATTGGTACAGGATAACACTAATTCAAATTAAAATATAATAATGAAATCAAGTAAACCAAAAATAATCAAAATCTGATAATAATAACATTTTATATTTGTAAACCGATAAAAAAGAATTTCAAAATCAAATTAATAAATAATCATTTTCCAAAAAAATCTGAAAATCTTTGGCTTCTATTTTTTGTCTTTTAAAAAGATATTCTTATGAAATTCCTATTCATCTCGACCGCACTGCCATTCCCAACCGATTCCATACAACAGCAGAATAATTAGAGAAACTCCACTGGAAATTTGTATTTCATGTTTTAAGCATGATGACATTTTTTTACAGTGTACACCATGATACACCATGATACAATTTCCTAACTAGTGTACACTATGATACACTAGTTAAGAAATTACATCACTATGGCATTAGGAACAAGGCTCTTGATCTTCTTACTTCTTACTTAAGACATAGAATTCAGAAGGTTGATGTAAACGGTAAAAGATCACCAGGATCAATGGTCACCATGGGTGTCCCACAAGGCTCCATTCTTGGCCCATTTCTCTTCTTAATATACATCAATGATTTACCCTTTCACATAAGGAATAATCACGAAATTGTATTGTTTGCTGATGATACTTCTTTGACGTTAAATTAGTCGAAAATTGTACAATTATGATGAAGTTAACAATGCACTCTCAAAAGTTGTCCATTGGTTTAATGTAAATAACCTACTATTAAATGAAAGAAAAACCAAAGTGATTAAATTTTCTACACCTAATGTTAAGCAGGTACAAACCAATGTAGAAATAAATGGAACTAGACTGGAGCCCGTTGCTTCAACTGTGTTTCTAGGGATAACAATTGACTCCAAATTACAATGGGGCCCACACATTGAGAAAATGTCAGGAAAACTTAGCTCTGCGGCATATGCAGTTAAAACAATGAGGCGGCTGACTGATGTAGATACAGCAAGAATAGTATACTTTAGTTACTTTCATAGCATTATGTCCTATGGGATTCTTCTCTGGGGAAGCTGTGCGGACATCAATAACTTCTTTATACTACAGAAACGTGCTGTAAGAGCTATATATAAACTTGGTCCTCGAGTTTCACTTAGAGAAAAATTCAAAGAGATAAATATTCTTACTGTTGCATCACAATATATATACGAAAATCTATTGTATGTCCACAAGAATATTGACAAGTTTAAAATAAAAAGCGACACTCATAATTTTAATACTAGACATAAGCATAACCTTGTTGTACGTGCTACTCGTCTCCACAAAATAAGCAATTCTTTTTTGGGACAATGTGTACGCAAACTTCCTCTTACTATTAGAGAACTATCTGTAAAAAGGTTTAAAGCTACCATCAAAGCAAAATTGTATAAAAAATCATACTATATAATATCTGATTATGTAAATGATAAAACGGCTTGGAAGTAAGGCTTGGACGCATCATAAGAACATAAATTAAAAATAATATTTAATATATCCTTCTAGCCGTATTCGGCCATAGCGATTGCATTCTAGATTCTTTTTTTTTTTTTTTTTTTGTTGGGGGTTTTGCTGGTGAGCCCTCAGGTGACTGATGTAGCCGATCTTGGCTTTGAATGTGCGTGCACATTTGGCGCAAGTCAAGACACCATCGACGTAATTATACTTTATGGCCGCCGGTGGTCGGGCCTTTAGCTCGTCGCGCTTGGCATCTAAGTCGAGCAGCCTCTTTTTTTCAAAATCATCTATATTGCCCTGCACTAGCAGTCTCCATCCTGGGCGATCTTTCGCTTTACTCTCCCACTGAGAGGGTTCAATGTTGCACCTTTTCATATGCCTCTTCTGAGTATCCTTGTATCTGAGTAGCTGGCCGCCTTGTTTCCGTTTGCCGTTCTTTAGTTCAGCGTAAAAGATACGCTTTGCCACTCTCTCATCAGGCATACGGGAGACATGTCCGCACCATCTCAGCTGTCGTCGCATAATGTATGCTTCTATTCCGCTGACTTTAGCGCGTCGAAGAACTTCCGTGTTCCTCACACGGTCCGACCACTTGATGTTCATTAAGTCGCGTAGGCATCGAAGGTGGAATTTGTCAAGTGCGCGAATGTGCTTTCGGTATGGGCACCATGTCTCTGACGAGTAGAGGAGGTTTGGGAGGACGATCGCCATGTAGACAGACACTTTTGTTCCCAGCTTGATGTCGTGTGAGCTGAAGACTTTGCTACGGAGTTTACCGAAAGCTGCAGAAGCAGCTCCTATCCTCCCGTTCAATTCAGAGTCAAGGTCACATTTTGCTGTTATAGTGCTTCCAAGGTATTTGAATTTGTCCACTTGCTTCAGAGGAGTCTCTCCGAGCTTAATAGATATAGGTTCTTCATTAAGTGTGTTGGCCATCACTTCGGTTTTCTTCACACTGATTTTTAGGCCAAAGTTCTTACATGACACGTCGAGGTTAGTCATTAACCTTTGCAGGCCATCTGGGCTTTCGGCTACGAAGCATAGATCATCGGCATACATTATATCCGTTATCGTGGCGTATGATACTTTTGTGTGGGCTTTAAGTCTTGCCAGATTAAAAAGAGAGCCATCTGTGCGAAAACGAATTCTAACACCTTCTGAGATGTGTTGCAGAGCATCACGGACTACAACTGCGAAATATAAGGCAAACAAGGTAGGCGCAAGCACGCAGCCTTGTTTCACGCCACAGCTTACAGGAAAGAACCCTGTTTGTTCACCGTTGACTGACACACAGCATTCCATGTCATCATGCAGAAGTCGAATCAGTCTGACAAATTTCTCAGTGCATCCAACCTTTTCCAGAATCTTCCACAGGGCTTCACGTGATATGCTGTCAAATGCCTTCTCTAGGTCAACAAAACATAGATACAGATTTTGACCCTGTTCTCTGCTTTTTTCCTGTATTTGACGAACGGAGAAGATAGCTTCACAGGTTCCTCGATCTGGACGGAATCCGAACTGGGTTTCTGGTAGAATCCTCTCCGATAGGGTCATCAGTCGGTTTAAAAGTATTCGGACGAACACTTTACCAGGAGCAGAGAGAAGTGATATTCCGCGGTACGAATTGCAGTCAGAACGGTCGCCTTTGTTCTTGTATAGCGAGCAGATGCGAGAGACTTTAAAGTCTGCTGGTACACGTTCTTCGACCCACATTCGTCCGAACAATGCCCATAGCTTCGTGTGCAGCTCATCGCCTCCATATTTCAGTAGCTCTCCTGGTAAGTTGTCAATGCCAGTCGCCTTCTTATTCTTCTGTTCTTTTAGGGCTGTAACTACCTCTTTCAAAGAGAGTGGGTCGTCTAGCTCAACAGCACTAGGCAGCTCAGGAATTAAGCCGATGTGCTGCATGTCCACAGATCGATCCACGTTGAGCAAGGTGTTAAAGTGATCCGCCCATCTCTTCAGCACATCTTCCTTGCTTTTCAGCAGATGTGAACCATCAGAGGATTTAAGGGGAACGCTACATCGCTGGGTACTACCAATCAGCTTCCGCAGTTCTGAGTAGAAGTCGCCGAGTTGGTTAGTATTGGCTAACCACTGCATGTGTTGGCTCTTTTCTTGCCACCAAGTGTCCTTAGTTTGCCTAGTCAGTCTACGTAGCTCAGTTCCACTTCTTTTTAGCTCATCTGTGATGTTATGGTGCTGGCGTCCGTGATGTTGCCGACGTAGTAGTTCTCGGTGATTTTTAATTGCCTCTGATAGTATCTCTTCATTTTCGTCGAACCAGTCCTCGTTTCTCCGAGTTTTAATGCCCAGGATCTGAGTACCTGTTTCTAGTACATGAGAAGAGAGAAGGTTCCAGTTGGCTTGAAAATCACCGTCTTCAACGTTAAGTGTACTCAGCGCTAGGTTCATTGCAGAGACGTATCTTTGCTGCGTTTCTTTATTTTCTAGGTGTTGTAGGTTTAGGCTAACACCTTTAACTCTCTCGGTCCTACGCGGTGGGTGTAGGCGAAGTTGCAGCTTGGTAATGACGAGTCTGTGGTCCGTCCAGCAGTCCGCCCCACGCATGACGCGAGTGACGTGCACCTGAGAGATGTCTCTTTGGCGGACTATAGCATAGTCAATCAGATGCCAATGCTTGGATCTTGGATGCATCCAGGTGGTGGTTTTATATTTCGGTGGTAGTCTGAACATAGTGTTAGTTATTGCTAGTCCAAATAACGAGCACAGACTGAGCAAAAGCTGGCCATTGCTGTTCATATTGCCGATTCCATGCCTTCCAAGAACTTTAGGCCACGCTTCGTAGTCCTGTCCAACTCGCGCATTAAAGTCGCCTAGAAGTAAAACTTGTATTTAATTGTGTCTATATGAATAAAGAACATTTTGATTTTGATTTTGATTTAGGTAAATGTAAGACGCTTAGCGTTAGCCTTGTGTTGCGGGGTCGGGCCGGCGTTAGCGTAGCTCAGTTCTCTACATAAATGCTAGAATTTTTAACACGCTTTTATTAGGTCGACCTGTATGTAACTAACTATGTAATGGAATCTAAGGTAACTAATTTAACCATCTTCCAAGGATCGTAGCGTCATGAAAATTGGCAGCTGTATGTAGTTCTGATGACAATACAATAATATGGTACTGTCGAACTGATCTGATGATGGAGTCGGAAGATATGAACTGGAACTTCATGATGGAACTTCGTATCATAGCTGTGTTTAGACTTGCTAGAAAAGTCTTGGAATGAACTTTGACCATGATTAGGTTTCAAGGTCTGATGATAAAGCCGGAAGATAGGCACTGGCATTCCATCATAGCCGAAAAGCGTGTTTTTAGTATTTTTAAAAAACTATTAATTAATTAATTTATTTATTTTATTTTATAAAATTATCCAAAACAATACAATTGATTTTTGCGAAGCAGATAAGATTGCATTTGTGTGGATTTTATCCCCCCACTAGATTGTATATCTGTTCTGGGGTGATAGTATTTAAGACTTCACTTTAATCATAGTGACTTCACTTTCTTTCTTTTTTTTTTTTCTTTTTTTTTTCTCATTCATTCCGATTGCTCATTCATTCTTATAAATTTTAAGGTTATTATAAATATATAAATGTGTATATAAATAAAGAACTAATATTAAATAAAGAAAAAGAACATATTTAAGTTTATAGATAAGTAAAATAAATAAATATATAGATTAATATATAACTAAATTGACCAATAAATTAAGTTAAGTAGCCTAAAAAGGTTTCTTACTGTGCACATATACTTGTGAATTTAATTAATTAATACAATATTATTATTATTTTTTTTTTTTAAAACATAATCAACCGAAAAAATATTTTTCTTATCAAGTATCAGGTGACAGATATGGACCGAAGTTTGATCCCTCAAATTATCGACCGATACCAGTACCCGATGTTTTAGCAAAAATTTTGGAAAAAATAGTAACCAATACGGCTTCAGATCCAAAAATGGGAAACACAAGATGCAGTACTAAAAATGAATGTATAGATTCACACGTAGCGGATATTCAGCAATAAAAGAGTGCTTGAGTCTACATTAGATGACCGATATATTGCAACGATACAATTTCTTCAAAGTTGTTTACGGTAGCTATCACAAACGTCTCAAGTCAAATAAACTAGAATGAAGAAGGTATTAACATTGATGAAAAGAAATTGTAATATCTTAAATTCCCTGACGTATTTGTTTTGCTAACCGATATTATTGAAGGAATGAAATGAAAAATAAAATAAAATGAAATGAAAAATACCTTTATTGTACTAAAATGTTTACCACGATTGGATAGGACAGGATTGGAATGATATCCAAGATTGAATAACTAAAGAAGAAATCCTAAAATGTTTGAAAAAGGCGAATCATGGCCAACAAGGTGAAAATGGTGAATCATGGCTAAGACGAAAATCATGGCCAACATTTTTGAAAATGAGTCATTTAAAGTAGATACCGTTAGAAGGCGTTACTCCTGGTTGACACATTCAAGAAATATTTGGATATGGTGTATGAAGATTTTTACTTACGCACTAAGAAAAATATTACAATGAATTACACAGAAATACGCGTGTTTCAACAAGGATTACATTTATAATTCGGACTGTGGTCCATACGTGTGAATTAAAATGACGTGTAACGGTGTTGGAGTGACGGTAGGTACCGTGTCGTAAGTATAAAACATATGTTATTTCATTACGTCGCGACCTTGGCATCTCCCTTCTTACGTGATAGCATGTAGAAGTATGTGTACGGTTAGAGTCCGACAAATGAATCGTGTTGAAACTACAGTATACTGTTATTTCCGTATTAACCGTAAGGCAAATGTTAAGTAATCGAGTAACGAAGATTCAACAAAATTCCGTGTAAATCAACAAAATTACGATTGAAACATCGTTATTCTGTATTAAACCGTAAAAACAAAATGGTAATGCATCCAATTAAAACAAATATGTAAATACATGTCAAAAGAGAGCGATATTCGATTATAAACTAGCAGCGTTCAAGAAAGGTGCCTTGGAGGACAGACATACTGTATAGTTAACATGTCTACGGGGAGGAAATAATACGCAACAAGAAACGGTTGCATCCAAGTGAAATAAATGCTTTCCTTTAATCGCACAGACATTGTGAACAGAGAAGAATAAGGCGAGAGGCGGAGAGCGAGAGAGAAAGAGAGAAATAAGGACCTCTTATTTTGAGAAAAAGTAAAAGGCTTTGAGTGTAAAGGGAATCCCTGAAGAGGGTATTATGCAGACGGACCGTCGTAATGTTAATATCGCCGTCAGCAATGCTTGCAGTTTTTACCAGAGGCGAAAAGTATACGAAAACAGGGCTGAGAGTTGAATAAAGAAAATGCTGAAACGATTCAGTAACAGGATGGAAAGACTTGGCTTAATTACATTATAATACTATAACTAATATGCCTCAAAACTATATGGACTTCTCTAAGCAAAATTAAATATGATCTGTTCAACATGAGTGATTTAATATCATCATCCTCGATCGAATATCATCATATAATCTTTTGTTTTACGATTTAGGAACCTCGAATTTATTTGGTTTTTTCTTTAACTCAATTTTAATTTTTAAAAATCTATTGTAACATTACTAGTCTCTTGTATTCTACGTATTTGTTTTTATATAATATGGTATATATATATATATATATATATATATATATATATATATATATATATATATATATATATATATATATATATATATATATATATATATATATATATATATATATATATATATATATATATATATATATATATATATATATATATATATATATATATATATATATATATATATATATATATATATATATATATATATATATATATATTTATATATATATATATATATATATATATATATATATATATATATATTTGTAAAAACCCGTTCTTTCCTTTTCCATTTCCCATCCCCTATTGTAAGCACTCTCCATATTGGAGTTAATTCAATGAATCTACCTTAAGGATACTTCCTTCTTCCCGACTGGTTACCATTCGAGGGTCCTCTCCCCTACGCAGCGGTGATACGGTGTCTACCACGTCCATCGCGGACCACGGCGTCCTTTGCCCGGCTCATGACTTGGGATCGAATAGCCGAATAGTCGTTTCAAGAGCAGTTTTCGTAAGGTTACAACTATAGGAAACAATACTGTTTCCAGACTCCCCCGGCTGTCGGTAGGAATGCACAATCGATTGTCTGACGCCGGATCTTGCGCAAACCGTCCAGGAACGCCAGAAGGTTGACTTCTAGGGGAAATTGGCCCGTAGGCCAAGAATACTACCTGGGCTCGCACTTCTGCGTGGAGGCCGACGGATGGGTGTTGATCCGTGCATCTGGCCGACTCTACACATGGGTCTTAGTGACCAAACTGCAAAAGGGCCCATTAGCTATCGTGCGAATAATTCTGTTATGAATTGCAGAAGAAGTAATTCGCTGCAAAAAGGGAGTTACTTGGTGTTTCTCTATGTTGTCGTACATTGACGCTGCTATAGAGATAATTTTTTTTCCATTGCTTCCCCGAGCTTGATAATCCGACTGGTAGTTAGGTCGTTGGGGTGTCCGTCTCTCTCTCTCTTACAACTTCGAAACATTGGATTGCAAAGGCAGTGAGAATCTCGAGGTAGTTGATACTCTTAAGCGGGCTCCTCTGGTTAGGACCAGTGACAGAATAGGAAACGCTGTGCCATTGCCCCTGAGATAACTTGAAAACCTGATCGGGTTTAAAAAAAATATTATGACACATTCAATAACGTATAAATATACGATTGCGTTTCTTCGTGATATCGGAAGGTAACTCATGCCAACGTATCTTTTTAATATCTTTTCAATAAAATGAACCATCGTATCTTTTTCGGCACAAATACTACTTGCCGAGCATAAGAGGTCAGGATTGACGAAATTGACGAAAAATTAAAATAAAAGGAAAAACATTTTCCCATACAAAATGTAAAACCGTATTTTTCTCATGGTCAGTTGTACGTGGCATGTTCACGTGTCGGCAAATCATCCGCTTTATTTCTTCTTGCGCCTGATAAAAAAACAAAAAATATCGTATATCACAAGGTGCTTCAATGAAGAGAATTAAACCGAGTGCATCCCATGCTGCACAATATGTAAATAGTTTAATTCAAGCATGTCTTGCTGACACGCGATTGATATACTTAATTTTTGTACTTTTATATTTCTTTTTGTGTTAATTTCTTAATAAAGTAGTGAACTTAATATTTATTTTGTATTCATTGTAATACTTTCATAAAATCATAAATTAAGTTCAGCTAATCTGTAACACGACATTCATTGACTGTTTGGCGGTACGACGTGTGCCGGGTCAGCTAGTTAATAAATAAAAAAAGACTATAATATTTAATAAATGATTATGAAATGTTTATTACCTAAACGAATTTTAAATAAATACTTATTTGTGTTCACAAAACCGTTAATAAATTGCAGTAGGTTTATTAATATTCTAAACTAATAAATTATAATATATAGAATATAATATGTTTTTTTTAATATATTAATTTTTTGCTTATACTTGGAGGTAACCCTGTAATGAAAACGCGCGAATCCAGGAGGCGCAACAACATAAATGGATGGATATTAAAGTCGGCGTGCAGTAAGCAAAAGAAAAATAATAACAAGGAAAGTAGTGAGTGTTCGGGACTTCTCTTTTTGCCTCTGTCCGTGCGGCAGTAGACGTCCATGCAGACGTAGCGTTGCCATACTTGAAGAATAATGAAGACAGGGATATGTGTTGTGAACGCACTTTTGTGTGTCTCTGTGTGTGTATTCCTCGGCGATAGCGCCCGAACGCTTCATCCGATTAAGCTGAAATTTAACATGCTGGCATCATTTGTTCATGGCAAGAGTTGACAAGATTGTAGTTGAAATCGGTCCACCAGGGGCGTGCCAGTCATACTTTAATCTCGTAAGTCCCATACTTAAATATTGGACTAAGAAACTTGAAATTTGATACACGATGCGTCGTAGGGCCGATACCACTTTGTTTGAAATATTGGTTGAAATATCTCTCATATAAAAGTTGGATGTTTCCTAAGCAGCGTGGGTGGATGTTGACCTGTTTTGCCTACACTCTTGAAATTACCATCCGGCTGCCTGATCGTGAGTTCAGAGCCGGAAAAAAGATGTCCTGGTCCGCCATTGATTCAAACTGAATCACCGCTGAACATACGGCAGGCAGAGGTCCGCACAAGCAACAAAGAACTCGTGACCAATCGGGAAGTCTGAGATATCCTGATGGTTGAATCTAGATGGAGCAATCCTGCCAAAACTGGTAGTCAGGGGGCGAGGCTGCCAGCTGGATACCTCCCTGGTGCCTCGCCGTAAGGCGTTTATTTTGTTATTTCGGAAAAAAATACTTTGGGAAAAATATAACGAAATCATGTAGGTAAATAGATAGCAATGGAAAAAATATGGTGTTGTTGCAACGAAGCTTATTAATTGAATTAGGTCGATTGACATATAATAATCTTCTCGTTACTCCTATAAAATATGTGTTTCTTACTTTTATATTTAAGCTACAGTAACTGCTTTTATACCTCAAAAAAATAGAAAAGTAATTAGCGCTCTCTGTTTCGGAATTCGCGAGTACGACTACGCGCTATGATGTTTAGTTAGACAATAAAATATGAGTCCTAAGCAATATAAATTATTCTATCATTACGAGTGTTAAATGGTGTTAAAATTAGTCACTTACTGCTTTTTTAAGTGTTATAGTATTTATTTATCTCTGCTTCCTGGTGCCTCGCCGTAAGGCGTAGGCCTCTGACGGGCCTGTTGGTTTTGCTGGACGGTAGGTTTCTACTCGTCTTCAAGTCTTCTACGTTCACCTCACGGAACATAGAACGATCATTGTTGTTAAAACTTCCTGGAACGACGTGTTAGCCCGTTGTAGTCGACACCTCCAACTGTCCGTATGTGTGGGCTTCCGATATAATGTGTGTCCGAGAGTATTGTCACTTACCCTCGTCACTTTGATATCTAGATGAATAACTTCAATATTACATCATTGGAGAACCGCCGTACCACGGTAGACATGGTATTATTACACAAAGTTATCCATAACAACGTGGACAACCCGTATTTCACACATAATCTATCTTTTCACGTTCCACCACGCGTGGCTCGCTTTCCCCGTACCTTCGAAGTCCCGCGCGTCCGTACTAGGTATGCCCAGAATTCCATCATGTACCGCTTAATGTCAACTTACGATAATCATTTCCAGAATATCGACCTATTAACCATGAAAGAGAATAAATTTAAGCAAAGCATATACTTAAAATTAATCGAAAATGCGACATAGACAATTCTCATGGGATACTTATGTCTTAGGGACTATTTGGTTTTTCGTTCGTTGTTCTTTAACTGTATATGATAGGTTTATATGATGGAGTATTTTTTTCTTATTTTTCTAAACTTTTCAAATTTTTCAATTCAAATTTTTATTTTTTGTACTGCACATTATTACTTAAAACCTATTAACACCCATTCCTTCCTTTTCCTTTCCTTTTCCCCTCCCAACCCCCACAGAATGCACTGTGCGTATTGGAGACTTAACTAACTAAAACTATTGTTGAAAGCATGTCATCGGCCAGAAATATTGTATTTAATGTAATTGTAATATTTTTTTGTAGCGCTGTATGTTTCTTATTTACCTGTTAAATAAATAAAAATTTTCTACTTCATAGGTGAATTCAATTATTTTTGCTAATTCTTACGATGTGATTATTAGTGCTAATCAATATGCTGCCAAATAAACAATCTGCATTTGACCACATGGAATGATTTTCATGTTTTCTTCTAACTTCTGTCTTCTTCAAATTCTTTAATTAAATAATTTCCTTATTGAATATATCGCTTGGTTAGCAGCGCTCTTTGAATTGAAAGCAATATTGTTAACGGAAGACAACCTAAGTGACGCCCAGGCAGACATTTTTATTTACGCCGAAAGACAGTCTTTGCTCCTTGATGAGGTTCATTTTTTGATGCTCGTTTTCGACTGAACGTTGAGTAAAACTTGACTATGACTCACCCTTAATTTGAGTGGTAGAAATAAAGAGAGTTTTAACACTGAGGATTTGAAAATTCGATCTGTTTCAGTGTTTTGTTATTTTTTATTTTAGTCTTTCCTTATATATTTTAAATTACCTACCTCAAATGGATGAAGCGTGAGATCAAGGTAACCCACACCACAAAACCAATCTCTAAGGTTAGTGATTTACAAACAAAAAGGACTCTGGAAAGTTTAGGCCTGGGTATTTTTAAACATAATTCATATACTTGAGTAAACAAGGTTTTTTTTAAATCGGTAAAGGATTATATACAATATTAAATAAAATGCTATATATTCGCTACCACTGACAATAATGTAATATCTCAGCAAAAAAGTTAATTCCTATTTTAATTACAACCAGCAAATTACAGACCAGCAGATTGCACCAATTAAAAATATATATGTTGTGTTTTAGTTTGAATGTGTTTGATATATTTAGGTACAGAATGATAACGATTATGATATTAGCTATAATTCAATAAATAATTATATGTCACTTGTACATTTTTCTTTTTTCGGGCACAGGCTTGTGTGGCA
Organism: Micropterix aruncella; assembly: GCA_944548615.1. NCBI lineage: Eukaryota > Metazoa > Arthropoda > Insecta > Lepidoptera > Micropterigidae > Micropterix > Micropterix aruncella. The sequence continues at coordinate 6,038,121 of OX155966.1, forward strand.
TATTGCCAAACCCTTTATTATTTATGATATTCATTCAAATCAATTCAAACACTATATTGCATAAATTATAGAAAATGCGTATTTACTACCACGTATAACTATATAACTTTTCGGAATTTATAGAAAACCTGTTATAAAAAAATGGGATTAAAAATCGGGTATTTAAATATGAAATGACTTATTTTAACTTTTCTTTCTAAAATTCATATTTGTCAACCTAAAATATAATGGAATAAAAATATTATACTGTAATATTAGACCAGATCGATGCGTAATACTAACTATACGAATAAGAGAATTTTAGCTGACATTTATCGGCGAACAGTCGAACTATCAAATAGCGAAAACTAAGAGATTCGGTTACTCGCCGGTAGAGGGAAACACATTATGAAATTCAACGCGAGTTGTGCCTTCAGCGAAGCTGGTTTACTATAAATAATACATCCAGATGAATAAAGCGCGTTACTGAATTGTGGGTTTAGTTTCTCTAAAAGAACCGGTCAAAACTTCATGAAATAATTAGTCGAAAAATATGAACAGGGAAGCTGAATTTCAGAAACTTTCAACTAAATCAACTTTGAACTAAAATTACCCCGGACTTGCATGCATAAGTTGGCTCTTGCGTTCTGCACAGGATGTTTCAATATGCAAAGTGATTTGATTTTGTTATCGGCTGATAAAGTATTTTTGTAATAATTTCGCTACTTCTCACTAGATGGCGCGGCGTAATATTAATGCGATACATTATTTTCAAATAAATATTTTTTTTATTTTTTTATCTCTTTAAACCATTTATGCAGTAAAAGTGAAATTATATGCAGTAAAAGGGAAAAGCCTTTTGTTTTAAACACTTAAGACTATAAATTTACTTATTTTGATAAGAATTCATAATTGTTGATAATATGACCAATAAACATGACCTAACGATTTAAATTATTTTTTTAATAAAAAATACTACTTTATATAAGTTAGGCATAATTATGCTGTCGCTGACTTTTTTGTAGGCATTATCAAGCTCTACAACTTTTCTCTAGAACTTAATCATATATCTCTCATCGTTAAGGCAGCGTTCGTTAGAAACGTTTAACTATTTATGCAGTAAAAGGGAAAATTATCATTTATTATCTGAAAAAATTATACTAATATTATAAAGAGGTAATGTTTGTAAGTTTGTATGTAGGGGGTAATCTCCAAAACTACTCATCCGATTTCAAAAATCCTGTCACTAATGGAAAGCTACATTATCGAGTAGTGCTATAGGCTATATTTTATTGTGATAAATATTAGTTTTCAATACGAAATCACGATATTTGTAAATCAAGTTGGGGAAATCGTGCTGGTGATGTGCTTTATCGGCGTGCGCTGACGAATCGGTTTGGTATATTTGAAAACTATGTTAAACAAAAACATCGGCCTAAAAGAGACCTATAAAAAAATCCTTGAAAGCATACATACAACTTTTATATTTAAGCTATAGTAACTGCTTTTATACCTAAAAAAATAGGAAATTAATTAGCGCTCTGTGTTTCCGAATTCGCGAGTACTGAACTATGATTAGTCGATTTGAACATGAAAGTGCTTTATAGTAACGTATTGAAACTTGTATGCTAAATTATAAGTGAAGGTTTTTGAATGTTTGGGACTATGACTGACATATAGATACACGTTGCATTTCGTAGATAAATCCTAGCTGCCGAATCGTTGTAAGGCGTTCATCAATCCAATACGCTATCTAATCAATGGTACAACATACATAAGTTAAGCGATGACTATTAATTTATGATTATATTAGCTATATTTCGACACAGTCTTCTTATTCTTTCTTGACTACATCTTATTCTTTCTTGTTTCGGATTCCGCAAATTCTCTTTATGCAAAATTGCTGGTCCTAAATGTCCATTGTATAATGGCATCGGCATAAGTAAGGTCCTTAGTTGTTTAGTTCATAGTTGTCAGAGTAATATTATATATCTGACTTTTGCAAATAAAATATTTGATTACTGAATTAATGTTTTGTCAAAGCGGATATTGCCTTGTCTACCATATATTGTATCAATTGTGTATTTATTTATAATTATTATATATAAGGTATTATAAAACGTTTGCATAATACTATGTATACTTGTAAATTTGCTAGAAAGCAATTATTGGTGTTTCGTAAAAATCATAATTTCTTTTCAATTAATGTGTGAGTTGTCTATGACCAAATAATCTTACAACTTTTTTCATATAAACGATTGTAATAACGCTCGGTATAAAGCAATATATCAGCATTCTTAGATACGGGCGTTATTGCTGAGTTAGGTATGTGATGAGACAAAGGCTATAGGTTTAATTTGTTTTTCCTGCACTATTTATAATAACTTTACAGGAATTCCTTGTTTACCGAAGCCATTCTTCAATAAATTTCATTGTTCGTAATAAATAGGTATAATATATAAATATTTGTATGGCTAGTAGGAACTGCGTTATGATGATGATGTCCTCCTCATCGTGATCCGACGACGGCAACCTCTTCGTTGACAGGACTTCTTCGAATATGCGCGCGGAAGTGACTCGTGAATCCCAGTTTGTTGTTGAAGGTCCGATTACAACGACTACAGTAGAGTTCACCGCAGTCGTTGTAAGTATATATGTAATTGGGCTTCGGACGAGTTTTGCGCTGTTGGCGGTTCGAGTCGAGGTTTTCAAGCCGGGCTTCCTCAAACTCTTTAATTTTTGTGGTCACCGTGGAGCGCCACTCGCTGCGTTTGTGAGCTCCCAGCTCCCAGGTGGAATACTACTGGCGGTTAGGTGCCTTTTTAACACATCTTTATAGCGTAGGTGCTGTCCGCCGACTTTGCATGCGCCTTTTGAGAGTTGGGCATAAAACACGGCTTTCGGGAGGCGGTCGTCTTTCATACGCACTATATGCCCACACCACCTCAGCTGAACTTTCATGAGCATAGCTTCCATGCCCTGCATTTTCGTCCGTCGTAACACTTCTGTGTTTGACACACGGTCTTCCCATGTTATCTTCAGGATGTTTCGGAGGTACCTCATGTGGAAGACGTCTAATTTCTTAATATCTTTCCTGTAGAGGCACCACGTATCTTAATCTACATTTGCGTACTTACTGGATAGATGAAAAATAAAAATATTTTTTAAGCATCAAAACGCTAAGCGAATTTTTCTGATTGTCACATAATTATAAAATCTATAGGAGGCATAGAAATATAAGGACACTAAGAAAAAGTTCGTCATTTTATGATGTAAGGTTTTTCCGAATTTTATGATATCCGTTTTTTTGGGATATCTGTTAGGATATTTTAATATTTTACTTTCCCGGCCGATCACCAGACTAGAAGGGAAAATATTGTGAACGCAATTCTGTCTCTCTGTCTGTCTGTCTGTCTGTCTGCCTGTCTGCAAGTAGCTCTCCACGATAGCGCCCAATCGCTTAATCCGATTGAGCTGAAGTTTGGCATGCAGGCATTATTTAGTCATGGCAAGGGTTGAAAAGATTGTGGTTGAAATCGGTCCACCAGGGGGTCGTAGTAGTCATATATCTATCCCAAAATATTGGATTTAGAGACTTGAAATTTTGGTACACAGATGCCTTGTTAGACTGAAATCACGTTGCTAAAATTTTTCTTCCTCGGCTAAGCGCCAGCATAAGGAACGGATCCCAACCGGGTTCAACTACCGACCGAGAGAGAGCGCCCATCGATTTTATTTATTAAATTAATATTCTGATAAAATCCGGCTTCGGCTTTTCGCCGAGAAAGTCTTGAGGTGTCACAACCGATTATTTTAGTTTTTTTAATACACTATTTTTCGAGCATTCTGTATGTGGAAATGGTGTTCGTCGACGTGAATGCAAAATACATTACTTGAGCGAAACTTCGCATAGGAATACTTCTGCGCTCGCAGCCTTTGTTTCAAAAAGTTGTTTCTGATTCACTGGCGTTGAAGTCATTAAGGCGACGTACTACTTAAAAAATAAACCGTATCTGAGTTTTTAAGCCCCGCCTACTTACCCCCTCCCCTCGCGACGGGGCAGGTGTTTATTATGTTGACTCATCTCGCAGCGATATTCACTCGCTATCGATGTCTGGACTAAACACACTAGGTATACACTATTGCAATGGGATTTATATTATGGGATTATGCAAGTGTCATGTACCTACGCTGGTGAAGAAGGCTACGCTTTATCATCATCTAAACTTGAACATTATATTACTTTCCCGGCTGCCACTGGTAGGGAAGGTGTTGTGATCGTGCGGAAAAAAATGTTTAGATAACGATAGAGATGTCCATTTTGAGGTCCACCAAGATGATTAAGACCATTTTCAGAGAAATGTATGTCTGTTTGCCTGTATGTAATCTCTCACGATAACTGCCGAGCCGTTGAACCGATTGAGTTGAAATTTGGAACATAGGGATAGTATCACCCTGGAATGCGCCCATTAGATTTTGGCTGTCAACTGTTAAACCAAACTATCACTGTCAAAAATTGACAGAAGCCATATCTTACAGAATTTCATTTGCGATATGTCATTTGAAATCCCCTGAAAAACTGTATTAAGAAGAGTCACCTGTCACTAATTAATTTTCGACATTTTAAAATTATTTTAAATGGTGATAGATGACAATTGGAGAAATGCCGTTAACTGTTTTGGATACAGTTTTCCAAGGGCTTTTAAATGACATAAATCGCAATTCATGTTCCGTGAGATACAGCTTTAGTATTTTTTTGATAGTTGTAGTGACAGTTTTTGATAGTATTTTTTGGCAGAAAAAACATTTAGAATCGAATTAAAAAACAACATTGTGTATCGAACTATTTATTCGCGGTATAATAGTTCTTTGAGGAGGACATAACGACACCCATCGCCTTGTACATTATCATTAAAAAATTATTTAATTAAAAAGTAATATAATTTATTTTTAGATACTGTAAGCACATCATTGTAAACTTTAAAGAAATACACATCATTAAAAATAAATAATTATTAATTAAAATATAAAATCATTAGGACAAAAAATCATGAAGACATTTCTGGTTGGCAAAGTAGTCTGTTATTTCTGAGTAGATACATACATATTAAATGTAAAGAGACGAATAAATACATTTAAAATTGCGCAGTACATTTGAGACTTCCTTTTTGTAGCCTTGACAGTGTCGCTTTGTAGTGGTGCGCCGACTTTTGTAATTAAAATTCATCAAATGATAATACATTTTCAAAAGCCTGTTCATCATTATTAATTAGATCTGTACTCAGCACAGATTTGGAATATCGTGTACTTTTCGGTGGCTCTATATTGCTTGTGCTTTGCTTTGGAGTGTTATTGGCAAGTACATTCTCTGTGAGTTCTTTGCTCACTTTGTGATGGAATCACTGAAAACTAACTACCGCTTAAGCGTTGGACAAGGGAGAGGAACCGATTTCTTTCGTTTTATCGTGTCGTTTCTTTTATTTGCTTCTTTCAAAGTGTATTCAGGCTCCCTTAAATCCATATTCCTTCATACTCCTGGATCGATAATTTCAGGTAATACACAGTCCATATAAAAACAAACAAGTTTTTTCCATGACATTTGTCCAAATCAAATCATTCGTCTGTATATATTCGGTTTTGAGGAGATCGTTTTTACCAGACCAAAATGTAAATAGGCACACTTCCTTTCCAGTTATATGTATCGTTCCAGTTACAGTTTCTTTCCAGCACACTTTCTTTAAAGTTATCCACAATACCACAGATAGTTCATACCTTGTTGAAAACTTACGTTTTTTCGTTCCTCAGCGATTAATTCGCAATTCACGCACGTTTGAGGTATCTCGTGCCAATACCAACTACGGGAAACATTCCATCGCTTATGGGCTGATATGCACGTACGACTCTTGTTTCTCCACCATCGACATTTTCAACCTCAACCAACCGACGTTCGTTAAAGAATTATTCAAATCAATTGCACCTAACGAGCTTGTTAATACCTATAGTAATTAGTTATATACTTTCTATACAACAAAATAAAATTCGAAATTTAAATTCTAAGTGTCAACATATTTTAAAATTTTCTCTCCTCTAAATAATAATTAAATAATAAATTTTAGTGATTATAGTGCAATTCTATAGTCTGGATTAACTCGCGGTTAACACGGGACGCGTCCCGAAGGATCTGATCGGTCTGAGCTGTTCACTTTAAATATTCGACCAGCGTGTCTATGGAAAAGTCGACCATCGAAAACAAGCGAGCTGTAGTTACTGGCTGAAGGCAGATCGACTTTGCTGAAGATACATCGGAGGACTTACTGAAGGTGGTGGTGGATTTGATTGACCAGCCACCTTTCGAAGACTATATGCAAAGACTCTCAGAAGGAGGTTACCGCAAGGTATAAGGACGATCAATTGTGCGCTGGCAGCTTAGAAGGATTACGAGACTCTTGTGGAGGCGATAGTGGTGGACCTCTGCAAGTGGCGATAGCTGACAACCAATGCCTTTTCAACATAATCACCGTTACCAGTATTGGAAAGAGCCCTTGCGGAAGTGCCAAGGGACCTGGCATATACACTGCCGTGAAGAGTCATGTGAAATAAATGGCGTTTTAGGAGTATGTCTACCGGCGAAAAATTGTCCAAAAACTGAGGGGGATTTGCCAAAAGGGAAACTATCACAATTTTGTATAATGTCGGAACAAGAGACTGTATGCTGTATTCAACACAGCCCCACGAGCAACAACACGAGATCATCAGAAAACCAGGATAAATCCAATAATGCATCTTCTATATCACCGCCTACTACAACAACTACCAATAAGTCACCGGTCATCTCTACAATAGCTCCAGAAAAAACTCAAACATCACCACAAGCCATAACTACCAATTTCATAAATGACAGTGTGAAAAACGAACTAAATCCGAAAAAATAGCTCTGCAATATTGAGTAAAAATTTAACAATGACAGTCATTGCTGCGTTAGCAATTAATTGATTTATTTTATTTTATCTGCATCCAAACTTTTCTCTGGTCGTAACGGTCTCCGTTCCATCGGGTTCAGAAGAGGGAGGAAGAGAGAGTGCACCCGTGGTCGCGCGCCCACCTGTGCACTATAATATAGCCTGCGCACTTGACTGCTTCCGAACAGTGGACTCTGAGAAGACTAAAGAAGTCACTAGAATCTACAATGCAGTCGCTGTGGCCGAACACGGCTAGAAGGATATATATACAACATATCAGTAGCTACCACAAATATTTATAAATATCTATAAATATTTATTATATATCTATAAATACCTATAAACATCAATAAATATCTGTATTTATATATCCACTATACGACCTATCTATATCTTTATTTATATCTATATACATATACACATACCATCGTCTAACTCCTTCTTCCTAATCACTTCCAATTCCCTACCTCTCCCATCGGTTTTCTATATATTTTTTATATTTAATATGAACTTTGTTTATTTTATAATTAATTTTTAAGTGTAATATGCTGAAATCCAAATGTGTAATAAACGATTATAGGCGTAATATTTTTCTTTTTTTTCTACATTTATGCACACGTATGTATATTGTATGCGCTGTATTTTTCCAGAAATAAAATAAAAAATAAATAAATAAAAAGAAATTATATATGGACCTGTCCTTGAACTTGAACGTACCAGTGATGTTTGATGCTGATTTCAAGTTTTCCATCTTTCTGTTTCCAAAATGTCACTTTTCTTTTTCTTGTCGCTTCCGTTAACCAGATTCTATGCGCTGTAATGGGAAATTTGACTTCAAAAATATAATCATCAGATATTCCATCTGGAGAAGCTCCCAAAAATGGAAATTTAGGGTCAATGAATAATCCACATTGCTGAATTTCCACTTTTTCTAGACATATTTTTCATTCTAGTGCAGTTGTTTCATTTTCTTTTCCATGGCAAATTGATGCTACGTTGCTCAAATCCCATTTTCAGTCATGGATTTAACTAAATTGGCGCATTTTGTGTGTTGTTAACTATTGACAATTTTGCCAAAGTTAGACGCAGTTACCATTTTTCTTCGTAATTCCAACCACTCGCTGCTTTCACCTTGAATAACCGTAAGTTTTTCAATTCGCAATCGATCATTTTTCTATTTTCCAATTCTTGAAATAACAGAGCTTTGCTTTTTTCGAATATTTCTGATGGAACATCGGGTTGGTTGCAATGTTCTCCATAATGCGAATTATTGTTTTTTTTTTCAAAAAAACTTTCTGCTTTTATTTCTTTTATAAAGAATGGATTTACTTAAATGCCTCTGTCTTCTTTATTCCACTTTTGATATCCTGCCAGAGGGACTTTTGCCTATATATTTTTTATGTAATCTTGAGAGTGGCTGTTTTGTATTAAATGATATAACTGCCGCATTACATCGCGCTTGGTAAGACTGCTTTTGGATGTAATTTGTCCTCTTACCACCAATAAATTTTGCAATGATGCCGTTAAACCTTTCGAGAACATTACTATCTACATCATGAATTAGGCTTCTTGCATGTATTGCTACCTACGTTTTAAGTTATGTAACGTATTCTTTCCCAAATAATGTCACCCATCAAACAACTCATTGCATCCAGTGTTTCATTTTCCGACAAACAATTTTAAAAACTTCTACATTTATCATGGTTTCCAAATGCATCTATCGGGGCGTTCAAAATGTCATTATACAGGCAATCAATTTTCTCATCAATTGAAAAGTTTTGACATTTATGATAAGCTACTGCTGATGTAATATTTCTTCGCATTTTTAGTTTTTTTTTTCACAGACATTACAAGTTGAATAAAAGCTTTTAAAAAGTAGATACCTACGTTTTGTTTTTTAAATTACAATTCTGCCTATCTGACGGTTTTCTATATTAGAACGGTCAGAATCGTAGCCTAATAGTATATTATATTTATACATGGTGTATAGCTCTGTCATATGGCTCTAACGCAAATGTATTGGCATTGTTTACTGTCCCCTTATATATGACACATTTTGACTCGCGGGAAGCAAGCTGAAGTGGCGCACTTGTTTCAAACTCGCATAAGATCACACCGGTCGTAGGTTCAAAACCTACCGATATGTATATTTTTTTTTTGTTTTTATACATAAAGAAACATTGTTATCAAATAAATGAACACTTTTTATTAAAAAAAAGTAATATTGTAAATTAAAAAAAAAAAAAAATAAATATTAAATATTATTTTACTTATTATTGTTTCTATTTTTCAACATATGATTTATCATGTTTTTAAACCTCTTTCATTTACACGGTGAAATAGCCATCTAAAACCGATATTTTTTTACTTCACATCTCCGATCCATCGAAATGTCAATTTGGTAATAATAAGTCATGAAACAGAGCGTCGCGAACGCAACCGCATATGTCGGCCTTCGAAGCCGAAATGAACCACGTTTCTAAGAGCCAATAACATTTCATTATAAAAGGTTGGCTGTTATGCCATTTGAATCAGTAATTGATCCCCACATAAGAACCATATTGACCCAATGTCGCTTGCGGCATTTTGAATGCCAGCGCGTCGTCGCGAGAAGAGCGCGCTCATCTCATTGTATGACAAAAATAATATAAACGGGCTCTGCAAAATATTATTTTTAAAATATACTGATATTTTATTTGAAAAAAATAATCGTCAGTACTACAAGTTTATTGTACATAGTTTATGTAAAAAAAAACAAACTTGAAAAAAACACACAGTAATAAGTAATATTTAACAGTGAATATGGATGAAAGTTACACTTTTTATATAATTTTTTTTAACAAGAAAAACTTATTTTTTTAAATTTATGCGAAAGCATTCCTCTTTACAACTATTGTTAAAATGCCGTAGTATTTTTTTTGAGTTTCTTGATCGTGCAGTTTAGTGTGAGGCACGTTTCAAAAAATGCTCTAAAATGAAAATTTCCTGTATAGCTCCCAGATTTAATTATTTTCCTCAATTTTCCAATACTTAAAAAAAAATCTGAAATAGCTATCTACTTAAGAAAGGTACTGTGAGTTACGATAATTTTTTTTTGTTGGCTAACATCATCAGTTATTTCAGTATGACTGTTCAAAAATTGCCAAAAAATGTAATTTTCGAAATTTACCTACATCGTCGCCTTAAATAGCAATATTTCATAGGGGGCAGAGGGGCGAGGGAAACGAGAAGAATATATGTGATGCGTTCTCTCTTTCTCTTGTAGCGGGATATATAGATAAGGAGAGAGAAAAAGAGAAACAGACAGAAGGGTGCACTGAAAATAGGATACTTTTTGGAGTATTCGATCTTAACTCTTGGAGTTCGACGAAGAAAAATCCGCTAGAAAAGATTTTGTGAAACAAAATTTAATCGGAAGAAAATATTGAAAACAAGACTTAAGTCCTGTTAACAAAGGGTTTATAAGATCTTTGATATTAAAAACACAGATAAAATCATTGAGTATACATTACTGTATATTCAATGACAAAATTAAATTTAATGCGTTGTAATCATTGACCGTATAACTACTAGACCCCGTGACCAGCCTGAGAAACCGTGAGATCAGCCGAATAGAAAGAGACAGCTGCCTATAGTACTCCCTCCATCTTTGTCTAGTCGTGCATTCACGGAGACACGTAGATATATATCTATGGCAACGCGTTTATATCACTATGGTAACGCTTCGACGCCATAAGTCTGCTATGCTATGGATGAACGCGCATTAGCAACTAGACAAGGATAGAGGGAGTCTCATATGCCCCTATCTCTTTCCATTCAGTGAACGCATTCACTCACAGCCCGCCTTCGCACTCCCATTCTCTATTTTGTTACCAGCTATGGTTGTAATATGGCTCGGAGGCATAGAGTCATGGGTAGGTGGCATAGTGATTAGGTCCGGCTTCGGTTAGGGTAAAGTTCCGGGTTTGATAGATATATTAACAGAAAATTTATTCGGTACATGTTTTTATTTATTTATTTATTTAATAGAGAAGACATAAGGCGCTAAAAATAATACAAATACATTATTACACTATCAAACAACTGGAGGACAAACAATAAAAAAAAACATTAAGGAGATGCTGTTAGGCCACCCTTTCTATAATCTGACCGAATTCGAGGGCCATGACTTTGCAAATATTGTACCAATTTGAATGATTATTATATATTTACTTTTAGTATTTAAATGTAAGATTTAGCTTTAGTTTGATTATTTAACAATTTACTTACGACTTTGGATGTTACTATGTACAGTTTTTAGTACGTATATATTCGATTTATTGACTATTTCAATTGTTAGGCTTCTGCTTTGATTATTCAACTTTTTAACTGACTATTTTAATTATTGTGTGTTTAGTAGGTAGCTATTAGAATTATTGACTATTTTATTAAATAAGCCTTTAATTTGTTTTGTAATACGATTCTACGATGAATAACTTTTAGTAGGTTCCAAAGTTTCTTAGATACTATATTTTTTAAAAATAATATCATATGTATGTTAAGTAAAGATTAAAGTAGTAATGAGACTTACTACTTAAAACACAAATATTTTGACATGTCCAAGAGCGGTTTTTAATAGCCAATTGGACACGACGTAAATGTAATGTAATGTAATTAAAGAAAAAAATTTAACCGATGGCCTGTTTTCAACAAGAGATTCATTGAATTGTTTCCAATACGCACGCACAGCTCTTACTGTACGGGTTGGTGGAAGGAAGGGAAAATGAAGGAAAGGGTGGAGTAAAAAACCTAAGAATAATACACTACATTATATGAAAAGCAAATTATCATATAAAAGACTAGTAATCATCTTAAAATAGTTTTTTTAAAATTATTAAAAATAAGTCTAAAAAAATAGAAAATCCAATAAGATCAAGGTTCCTAATTTATATAACAAAATCAATTAATGAATTGTCAATAAAAAAATGTAGGTACAAAAATAAAACAATAAAAAAATATAAATGAAAGTCAAAATAGAATAAAAATGAAAATCAAATAATCGCTTAAAACATCAGTATGCAATTTAAAATGTTTAAATTGCATTTTCAATTAATTTTATGTATGTGCTTTCCTTAACTTTATTTTCTTTCATGTTGAATACATTTTTATCTCATATACCTACATCATATAAAATATTATCACCTAAAAACTTACCGCCTAAAATCATCTAAAAATAATTGTAAGGCGACATGAGACCTAAGAAAAATATCTGAAATGGGCGTACACGCGAAAAAATAGGCGGAGTCATTTTTGTAGGGTTCGACCAATAAAAATCCAGTGTTGACGAAGCGTCAAGCGCAGATTCTACGTCCGCTCGCGCCGGAGGCGCATACTAAATGTTCTGTCACAGCGCTAGCACATCATAACTAACTATCTTTACGCAGTGGTGGTATAGGGGTGTTAATAGCAAAGCATATTTAGCGTAACTCTCAGAGCGCTCTCACGTTTTATTTAACTGTAATTAATTTAGGACCCAAATAAAAAATGTGGCTTGTGCTGCCCTAGAGAATTAATCAGTCAATAAAATAAAATAATAATAAAACACACTCACCGCTTACATTGTAGGAATAAACGCGCCTGAAAGTTTTTGAAGTCAGTTTAAAGCGTTAATGTCCAAGGCTATGAGCAACTTTTCTGAGTCCAAATTTTAAATTGGTTCCTTATCGAGGGATTCACTTAGAACTTTTTTTTAATTAATGCTTATATTTTTCAAAATATTCACAAAATTAATATTCTTCTGATATGGTCGTTCCCAGGTATCATGTTGCCTTAATAGTACTATTTCCTATGGCCCAAAAGGATTTTTTATTGGCAATATTAAAATTATCAACTGGCAATTTTGAAAAGTGACAGCTATCATCTGATAATGCTCGAAAGCGCCGCGTTATGTAATTCAGTTGTAATCGTTTTACCATATGACATGATTATTATTGAATGACGTATTTTCCCGAAAAATTCTCACTTTATTTTACCTTCCTGGCTTACCAACCGCCCGTGAAGGAAAGTATTGTGAACGCGCTAGAAGATTTTTTGAGATGAAAACGGAAATCACCATTTCGATTGAGTCCCTGAGACGATTAAGATTATTTCTAAAATGAAGTCTGTATGTGTGTCTGTGTATGTGTGTGTGTGTGTGTGTGTGTGTGTGTGTGTGTGTGTATGTGTGTGTGGGTATTCCTTCACTATTGCGCCCAAACGCTCCATCTGATTGAGTTGAATTTTGGCATTCAGGAATCATTCGATCATGGCAAGAGTTGAAAAGATTGTGGTTGAGATCGGTCCAACATGCGGCACGCTAGTCATACTTCAATCTCGAAATGTTGGACTTAGGGACTTGAAATTCTGTGCACATGAAAATGCTAAATAATATTGCAAAATAACCATTTTAAAATCTATTCATGGCGACGCGCGTTTGCAATTCGATTTACCGGCCCACCAACCGACGAGGAGGGAAAGTATTGTGAAGTCGCTAAAATTTCCGACTATTAAGACCATTTCCAGACTGAAGTCTGTCTGTGCGACTGTCTGTCTGTGTCTGTGTATTCCTCCACGATAGCGATTTATGAAATTACTATTCATATGAAATCAGTCCTTGGCTACTTGCCGGGAAAGTCTTTGGGTGACACAACCGATTTTTTTACGAATATGAGTAAGCAAACTGTGAACGATTACACCAACATGGCAGTGAAGGTTGGAGGAACCGTCGACATTAAATTGAAGGTCGGCGATTCAGGTGCTACGGATTCGGATATTCTCCTGAATGATTTAATAACAGATGAACAAGGTAATATAGTTGAATTCTATGAAGTTGTGTCTCCAGTTAAAAATCCAGAATCAATTGTCTGGAATTTTAAGACGGTGATGATAGTGGATATAGTATTGGACGTGACAACTCGCATGTGTGTCAAGTGCGACAGTTTACCGAAGATCAGAGAATCGCGACGGAAAGGAAATAGAAATATTTTCGTCATAAAAATTGCATTTTTCGTGTAAAAAAGGACGACAGCAGTGACATCTTCATAAATAACCCTTTGGAAGCCAGCCATTCCACGCAACATTATCTAAGTCCTTAAAAAAATATTGCTAGGTGTGTTAGCTCAATCATACTAATATATGACCGTGGCTTATTCAATGACAGGTGACTTTTACCCCAGTAAAGAGAGAAATAGAGCTGATAATTGCATAAATACGCACAATTGTCACAACCAAACAACCACCAAATGGTAATATTGGCGTCCTAGAGGTTAAATATCTGAGCCCACTTGGAAAAAAAATGTTATTGGAGGAAAACAGTTACCAACAGACGTCGTATTAAACAACTTATCTTTATTGCTTCTGAAAGTGATGGCGAAACTATATTTTATTTATAAATTACAACCCAATGATCTATTCGTACTACTCGTACTGCTCTTAAATATCTTTATTATATTATACAAGTTATTATAATCTTATCTTTTGCTAAAAGCGATTTTACTGCTGGCAACATCACACATTATCAGATGGCAACATTGAAAAATTACAGCTGTCAAATCAATCCTTCGCGAGCTTCTGCGTCACCGCGTTTGCAAAAGCTTTACCTTCTCAATGTTTAATAATAATAATTGAATCAACGTAAAAAAACTCCTTTATTCAAACGAAGATGAGTGACGAAATTACAGACGATTACTACAGCGACATAAAGGTTGAAGGAAACGTCGCTATTAAAATGGAGGCCGGCGATTCGGATGATATGGATTCAGAGATTCCTCTGAATGATTCGGTACCAGATGAGCGAGGGAACATAGTTGAATTCCACGAAGGTAAGACTCGAATCTTAAAGCCTGAACTAATTGGCTCGAATCTTATGAAAGGTGGGCCATCTAGACAGAGTGATAGCGGATCTAGTATTGGACGTGTCAAATCGCATGTTTGTCCGAAGTGCGACAGGGCGTTTTCTTGTAAGAGTAAATTGAATCGGCACGACTTGTCGGTTCACTTGAAATTGAAGAACTTCGTATGTGAAGAGTGCGATCGTGCTTTCGCACAGCACAGAGATTTAAATAGACATATGGGCTCGATTCATGGAAAACTTAATAAATTTACATGCGCAGAATGCGAAAGAGTATTTTCAGAAGAAGGATATTTCAAAAGACACGTGAACTCCGCTCATAGCAAGCTAAAGAAATACTCGTGCGATGAATGCGAGCGTGTTTTTAAAGAGAAAAGGAAATTAAAAAACCATTTAGACGCCGTTCATAGGATGTTGAAGAACTTTGTTTGTAATGAATGTGATCGCGCGTTCTCGGAGCGAGGAAATTTAAGGAAACATTTCGACTCGATTCATGCAAAACTGATGAAGTACTCGTGTGGAGAGTGTGACCGTGCTTTTACCTTAAAACAACATTTGAAAAGTCACTTAGACGTTGTTCACAGGAAATTAAAACGATATGTATGTAACGTATGTAAACGCGCATTCTCACTTCAATGTAGTCTAAAGGTACACATAGACACTGTTCACAAAAAACTGAAGAAATTTATTTGCGGCGATTGTAATCGTGCATTTTCACAGCGAGGCGATTTAAAGAGGCATTTAGAAGCCGTTCACAGCAAATTGAAGAGATTCTCTTGTAAAAAATGCGATTCTGCTTTTGCACTGCAAGGAACCTTGAAAACTCATCTAGAAGCCGTTCATAATAAAGTAAAGAAGTACGCGTGCGTTGAATGTGCTCGTTTATTTTCAACGAAACAGACGATGAAACAGCATTTAGATGTCGTTCACAGGATGTTGAAGAAATATTTATGTGCTGGATGTAATTGTAGCTTCGGACATCGATCAAACCTAATTCGGCATCTAAAAAACACTCACCCTGCATAAACACTCACCCTGCAGATCAAAAACAGGATATTTATACCATGTGTAGGGGAGAGTGGGAAATTGGAGCCTACTAAGAGAAAATGTCCATAAAAACCATATTTCTTTACTTTGTTCCATATTTTAAATAGAAACATAAACCTTTTTTATTTGACTATCTTTTCATCATAGTTTAAATCGACTACAGCCATGAATTAAAATACAATAAAGATTTTACAAAAAAGTCAACCACTCCCATTACATGCGAGTATCAAGAGCCCATTTAACGCTCATATTGGAAATGGGAGCATTTATTTTTACTCCTTTCCAAAAAAGAAGCTAAACAGATTTAAAGAGCTAATCTTAGTTGTTAATACAAAGAACTATTTGTGACACAAATAAAAAAAATAACTCTGAACAAAACAAAGAAATAAAGTTTAACGCAGGGCACTAGGTAACGACTCGTGCGCGTCAGGTGAATTTTCTCGATAGTTCTGTCCAATCGCCATCGTTCTCATTATCCGCTCGCTCTCATTACCCCGCGCTCCCCTGGGTAACGGCTAACTCAAAGATAGAGAAATAGACATATTTATAGTCCGAATAATGGTGTAACATTTATGGTGATAATGTATGAGACTTCGTTTTTCATAATTCCCTGCTATGGAAACATATTTACAATATTACTTTCCCGGCCCGTCAACCGACAAGGAGGGAAAGTATTTTTTTCCGAGATGGACTGAAATGTCTATGTTGAGCCTCCTGAGACGATTAATATCACTTCTAGATGAAAGTCTTTCTGTGTGTCTGTGAGTACTTCTTCACCACAGCGCCCAACCGTTTAATCCGATTGAGCTAAAATTTGGCATTCAGGCATCGTTTGGTCATGGCAAGAGTTGAAAAGGTTGTGGTTAAAATCGATCCACCAAGGGGCGCACTAGTCATACTTCAGTCTCGGAATATTGAACTTAATGACTTGTAATTTGATGCCATGTTAGGCCGAAATCACGTTGTGAAATTTTGGTTGGAATATCTCATATATAAATTTAGTAATACAGTAATATTATATAAATTCAGCTATACATTTTTAGCAAATATTAGCTCTATTTGTTAGCGCTTGGCTCAACCTCGCACTTGGCCGAGAAACGAACCGCGCTGCTTCAGGCGGTTGCAACGAAACCTAACCGGGTTCGTCCGCCGATCGAGAGAGGACGCTCATTGATTTTATAAATGATATTATTATTCAGATTAAATCAGTCCTTGGCTACCTGCTGTGAAAGTCTACTTTCCGGGAAAGAAAACCGTTTTTTTAATTTAGTGTAGCCAACGCAAAACTTGTGATATACACTTGTTATAGGTTAGCAGATAGATATTGCCGTAAGGCAATAAGCTCGCTTTTTTCTCTTGAAAATAAAGTTTTATTATTATTATTATTATTATTACATTGTATTCTCAGAGAAAGGAAATATAAAAAAGCTTTGCGACGTTGTTTTTTATTTGTGCCATTTTGATACCTATAATTTTCGATCAATAAGCTTCTTTTTTTCTTGAAAATGAAGTGTTTTTATAATTTATAATTATTGTATTCTTAGGGCAAGGAAATATGAAGAATCGTTGCGGCATGCTTTTTAAATTTTTAAACATTTTAATATCTTAAGCATTTATTATGTCTTATGTATTTTAGACTAATACCCTTAGGCAACAGTTTCTGGCGTTCAATCTGTTATTTTTACTTAAAACTATGTTTACGCAAAAAAAACGCAATTTAAAATTTTGTAAAAATTGAGCACTGTTGACTTTACGAATATTATTAGTCGTTAGGTCGAAAAAACTATTATATTCGTAGTTAAAAAGGTGAAAGTCGTATATTCAAAGAGTATTAGGGAAGTTATAGTAATGGTAATATCAGTAAGTAATAATATTAAAATAATATACACAGAGTACATTACATTTTCGTCGTGTCCAATTGACGGCTAAAAACCGCTCTTGGACGTGTCAAAATAATTGGGTTAGGTAGTCTCGTTTCTACTCTTTACTGAGCATACATAGGTATTCAAGAATTAACTACTAGATTGTCAAACTATAAATATAAATAATCAAAATAGAAACCCAATATTTAAAGTAGTTAGTAATTCGAAGATATACCTAGTAAAATTATTCATCCTAATATTTAAATTGTCAGTAAAATGTTAAATAATAAATTAAAGCTACGTTATGCACTTTAAACTAAAAGTACAGATATAAGACCATATAAAATAATCAAACAGTAAGGCTCTACTTTTTTAAGTAATTTAAATGGGCACAATATTTGAAAAATCATGGCCCTCAAATTCGGCCAGATTATAGGAAGATTCTCCAGCTGTTTATATTTTGTAGGAAGTAGATTATATAATTTAATGCTAAGGTACAAGTAGCTTTTCTGTAATTTTGCCAGTCGTATTCGGGGTATGCATAAAAGGGAGCTACCGCGGGTATGATGCGAGTGAATGTCTGCATTAATTGCAGTTTCTGCGAGTTGCTGTCTAGCATGTGTAGCAGTAATAGCAATAGTAACATTAGCGGTGGGCAGGGCATTAAATAGAACTTACATTTAGAATTATTTAACTAAAAACTGCTTTTTCGACTTCATTACGATATTCTCGCCCGATTCCCTCTTTCTCTTATTCACGCGTGACATTACTGGTTATACTTTGCAAATTGGCAATTTTGGAAATATTTTTTTTACATACCGATCCTGAAATCGAATGACAATGTAAGAAGGCGCATTAATTCGTTGAGAGACGCGCTGCTCTGACTCGCGCGAGCTATTGCGAAGCCTGTTACGAAAGACGAAGACTGGGGTACATATACTTAGTATTACTGAATATTATTATTATTTTATTTATTATTTATTCCGTAGCCGGTGATTGGCGAGGGGTCGCCCTCGCAGCTACTACGCTGCTGTCGGTGCCGCTGCTTCGGTACTCCATTCACGATTCGCTTCCATTCTTGACGATTTTTAGTGACTTCTCGAGCATCGATAGCCCATAATCGTTGATGCTTAAGGTCTCCTTTGTTGTTCTTTAGCCAGGTTTTCTTTGGTGCCGAACGCTGAATTCTCCATTCTGTCGGACGGTCCCGTCAAAGAAGTTATATAATACTGACTATACATACAAGTCCATTTAGTGACTAACTTATTGACAGCTGATTGTTCTCGTGCAGCTGGGCCAATAAGACCTGATCTTTACCTCATCGGTGCGGTTAGCGCATCGGAGGAGGGGGGGGGGGGGTGGAAATGCTTTCAGGCTTTTCATAAGGTAGTTGTTGACCTTTCCAGATTCCAGATGTCATCGGCTCTTGAAACGACCCGTTGGCTACACGATCCCCCGTGAACAGACATGCAGAAAACGCTACGGTCCGCGATGAATTGGAACCGAATTATCGCTAACATTAGATATAGGCTGCGCAAGCGATTTCGGACCCGGAACCAGAACGTGAAGACGGAGAAATATGAGAAAATCTGGTAGTCAGGGCGAGAGGCGGACCGCTGGTTCAACTTCCCAGTGTCACGCGGTAAGGCGTTGGTCTCTGACGGGTGAGTTAGCGTAGCTGGACGGTGGACTGTTTTATCCCTAAACCTCTTTGTTCACTTCAGGTTGAAAAAACGATAAATAAAGTTATACCTTCCTGGGGTGACGGGTTCGCCCGTTGTATAATAGATGACATTTGTCCTGTTTTCTCGCTCAGTTGAACTTTGTTTTCAATCAGAAAAAAATGTGGAAATCGTAAAAGGCAACGTATAAGAAACACCGACGTGTTGCCAAGGGTGTTTCTTATATAGGTCGGACCAACTCACGGTTCATTTCCCATCCGGTAGCCACGTCGAAGAGGGACTTACCCTGGGAGGGAAGCTATGAATACTGCCTGCGGCTGTAGCATGCAGTCGCGGGGATATTTGGGATCGTAAGTGCGGTCTAGGGGAACACCTCGGTTGGAACTGGGCGACGACATTAGACGGTGGACAGGTTGAATGAACGATCATTCTCGTTATACCTTGCTTGGGAGCTAATGGGCCCTGTTGGAGTTGGCCACAAAGACCCATTTGTTCAGGATCGGTCACACTCACGGGTCAACACCCATACGGCGGCCTCGACGCATGAAGTGCGAGCCCGGGTAGGATTCTGGCCTTAAAGATAGTTTCCCCCAGGAGTCAATGTTCTGGCGCTCCTGGACGGTTTGCGCACCATACGGCGTCAGCCAATCGATTGTGCATTCTGACTAACAACTTGCGGTGTCAACTACAACGGGCGAGCCCGTCACCACAGGACGTTTTAACGATTTTCTCGTTCTATCGCCCTGCAGTGAACGTAGAAGACTTTGGAAAGAACAAATCCAACGTCCAGCTACGTCACAACCCGCAAGAAGCCAACGCCTTACCGCGAGATAGCCAGTGTTACCTGGCGGGCCGACCCTCGCGCCCTTGCTTCCAATTGTGACCAGATTTCTCCGGTCTCTCGATTGGTTCCGAGTTCGAGGTCGCCTGCGCGGTCCTCTCCCTTACGAAGCGGTGAAACGTTGTGAACCGAATCTATCGCGGACCAAGGCGTCCTTTGCCCGACTCTGAACCGGGATCGGATGGCCAATGGTCATTTCAAGAGCAGTCGCCGTAAGGTAGACAACCACCCCCGCTCTATAGGAAACAATACAGTTCCCAGACTCCCCCGATTGTTAGTCGGAGAGCACAATCGATTGGCTTGCGCCGCTCGGTGCGCAGACCGTCCAGGAGCGCCAGAGGTTTGATTCCCAGGGGAGACTGGTTGACCCAGTGTCCTACCCAGGCTCGCACCCTATGCGTGGAGGCCATCGGATGGGTGTTGACCCGTGAGTGTGACCGACCCTGAACACATGGGTCATCGTGGCCACCTCATCATGGTCCCATTAGCTCGACGCATGAAGTGCGAGCCCGGGTAGGATTCTGGCCTTAAAGATAGTTTCCCCCAGGAGTCAATCTCTGGCGCTCCTGGACGGTTTGCGCACCGTACGGCGTCAGCCAATCGATTGTGCATTCTGACTAACAGTTAGAGTTTCAAGGCGATAGGTGAGGGCAGCAAACCCCGCCCACCGCCCGGGCAGTTATAACGACGAGGGTCGTCTTGTCTGCCCGGGATGTCGTGCTACGACAACCCTGCGCGTACCAGAAGGGTAGAACGCGTAGGGGGTGAAATAGGGTAAACCACCCCCCCCGTACCGCCCCGAGAACCCATTTATTTATAATAATAAAAGAATTTACAAAGAAAAAATTTACAAAATAATACTAAATTTACCATATTCACAAAATAAAATAATAAAACAACAAATAACAAATTTAGGGCCGGTAAGCGGGGTAGAGGACGCTCCAGAAACGATGATGGTGGAGGCGCACGGTCAGTGGGCAGGTCTCGGAGCAGCCACGGGGGGGAGGAATCCCTGGATCCTGCAAAGAACGAAACGCCCTTCGGGGCGGCAAAGAGACGGACACAAAGACGGGCACTTCGGGCTGGAAGTAGCCGCCGAATCACGCCACCAAGGAAGAGGGTACCCCCTGGGGGGTATCCCGAGGCCTCATGCTTTCCCAAGAAGCCACCCAGTACTCCACAAACTCGCCAAACGACTGGAAGCAGCTCCTACAACTGACCAGATCCGGGTACCAAATCGGAGAGCGCCCAACGCACGCGCCCACTGCATCCATCAATTTCTCCCGTGCAGCCGCTAGAATTGGGCAAGACCAAATTACGTGTTCCGCAGTTTGGCGACCATACCCACAGGCGCATCGGGGGTCATCGGCAAGTCCAAAGTCAAATAGTTTGGCTCTGAACTCTCCGTGGCCCCCAACCAGCTGCGTGGTATGGTGGCCGAACCGCAGAAACGAATTTGCCATCCGCACTGCGACGGACGGGAAAAAGCAATGGGTGAGGCGGCCCGTACCCCCGGCGTCCCATCTAGCCTGCCAGACACGCAAGGACTCCACCCGAATCAGGCGGGCAAACTCACCAGCTCGGTGCGCCACCGGGTCGATCGACAGGCCATGAAGGACTACCGGCTCGCCCCGGCGGTACCGCGACAACGCTGCACGCTCCAGAATCTCCAGGTCAATCGGCAGAACGCCAGCGATGACGGGTAACGCAAGAGTGGACGTCGTTCTGTACGCCCCGGTCAGGGCCACGAGAGGGATGCGCTGTCCGCGCAGCAGCGCGACACGCGTCGCCTCAGGAACAGCAGACTCCGTCCAGGCGCGTGCGGCATAAGTCGCACGCGGGACGAAGACGCCCTTATAGATAGTCATGACCGCCGGGAAACGAATTCCCCAGTCGGCCCGACTCACTCCGCGGAGCGCAAAGAATAGATCCCGGGATTTTTCGGCTGTAATCTTTGCGTGCGAAAGAAAGGAAAGGGAAGCCGTAAGCGTCACCCCCAGGTATCGAACGGTGGCCGGGAAGGATACCGGGCGACCGTTCATCCTGATGACAGGGTTCCGCTTAAGATGTCCCTTCAGGAGAAGCGCCTGAGTTTTCGTCGGAGAGAAGGTGAGTCTGTTTCGCTGACCCCATCCGAGGATCAGGTCCAGCGAGTCAGCCACCCTTCTCTCGACCTCTGCGCGACTCCTGCCGCCCACCAGGAGAAGAGCGTCGTCTGCATAAGCGCTGACGGTGCACCCCTCCGGGTAAGGTAGACCGAGGAAATCATCAAAGAGAATGTTCCAAAGGCTAGGACCCAACACTGACCCCTGTGGACAGCCCATGGTCGGGGTTTTGGTGACGCTGGTCGGGCCGTACCTCAGAGTGACAGATCTGTCTGAAAAGTAGCTCCTCACTACTTTCAACAAATTGTTCGGGCACAGGCGGGCGCGAAGCTTGCATATAAGCATCGGCCACCACGCGTTGTCGAATGCACCGGAGATATCCAAAAATACGCCTACCACGTAGCGGCCGTCGTAGTTGCGGACCCAGTTTTTCGCAAACAGGATGGCGTCCTCCGTGCTTTTCCCTCGGGTAAAGCCAAACTGACGCTCGTTCTGGGGAGACAGAGTCCTCTCCAGCCGTTCGCGCACAAGCACTTCGAGCACCTTACCCATTATGGGAAGGAGCGTGATGGGCCTGTACGCTTTCGGATCCGAGCGCGGCTTGTCGTTACCTTTGGGAATCACCCGCAACAGGCCAGCCTTCCAGCATAATGGGAAATGACCGTCCCTAATGCATTTCTGCATCAGGACAGTCACCTCCCATCTTGCGAATTCCCACACCCGCTTCACTATATCAGACGTAAAGTTGTCTATCCCCGGTGCCTTTCTGCGCGATAGCGACCCGATGATGGTGCCGACCTCGTCCGCTGTTACCTCTGACAGATCAGGTACGCGCGAGTCTACGGCAATAAGCCGCCGCAGCTGCGCGTGGTGGGGATCGTCATTGTCATTCCGATCCGATGGACACAAAGAACCGAGGAGAACTGAAAGAGTGCCTTCGGTGTCAAGAGGGGCGGAAGTACCCTCGACAATGCTAGAGAGGTAGTTCCCACCCCGCTTGGCACCTTTGTCGATGACGTTCTTCATGTCCCATGGGTTTGCATTCCCAACTTCGCTAACCCATGTACGCCAGGAATCAGTCTTGGCACGCCTAATAGCGGCGTGGTAGACGCTCCGAGCCGATCTCAGGGACTCCCGAAGTACCTCAACACGCTCAGGGGGAAGAGAACCCCTGCGGACTTCCCCCATGCGGCGGTACGCTTGCCGGAAGCACCTGCGAAGGTCGGATATTTCCGGAGACCACCACGGGGCCGTAAAGCCACCGAAGGGCCTCCTCCGACCGAGGACCGACTCGCAGGCCGAGGCAACTGCCTCATGAAGTGCAACACTAAGTGCCTCGGCCGAATTGGAGTGAGGGGACGGGAACCGGGAGAGCCTCTCACAGAGGGACTCCCCAAAACGGTCCCAGTCCACATCCGAGGTGCGGTACGCCCATTCCGAGGGGGACGGGGGATTCACACGGCGGCCAATGTCGAAGGTCACTAGTCTATGGTCTGAGGAAGACGACGATTCGTGGACGGTCCAGTTCATCAGCTCCCGGGCGAATCCAGGGGAGCACAGCGTCAAATCCACATTGCTGGACCCGCCGGGGCCACAGAAGGTCCGGGGCTGCCCGGGGGAGTTGACAATATGCAACCCATAGGTGGCTATCAGCTCCTCGACAGCCTCGGCTCTTCCCTTCGCGACCCTGTCCAGGCGGTCCAGGTTGCCGTCGTCGTGCCAGGACGGGGAGCGGGCATTAAAATCGCCCGCTACCACTACCGGCCGACCCCGAAGAGCGTCAAGGGCCGCGGCGAGTTCAGCAATGTAGGCGTCCACAGCCTCGCCAAACTGGAAGTAGACGCTGATGAAGTAGCAGTCCACATCGTTGATAACTATGGACGCGCAGGCGAGGTGCTCACTGGAGAGCCGATCCAGGAACAGGGGAGGCGGGAGAGACAAACTCACCGCGATCCCTGCCATGGGTCGGCGCCCCTTCTCGACCACAACGCACCGCCCGTCTATACCCCGGGTTTTACCGAGGAACGTGTACTGCTCCTGCACAAACGCCACTCCAATACCCATCGTCTCAAGCGTGCGACCGAATTCGGCCGTTACAGCCCGGCTTCTCTGCAGATTCAGTTGCGCGCAACTTATCATTAGTTGGGGACTATGCCCCGCCATAGTTCGTGGTGGCTATCTCCCTGTCCACCGCGCGCTGATAGGCCGGACAGCCCGACGAGCCCGTCACGTGAGCTGCTTCCTTTCGCAGACCCGAGCATGTGGCACACTTGGGGGGTGCCTCCTTAGCAGGGCAAGCCAACCTCTCGTGTCCCTTGCCGGCGCAATGTATACTATACTATACTATGTATACTATGTATACTATACAATGTATACTATGTATACTATACTATACTATACTATACTAATGGAGATAAAAAACTTAAGATGTGATTTTTCATCATTTCAGACGGAATTTCGAGCAATTAAGTCCACCATTGCCGAGTTTGAAGCCATTATCAAACTCAATTCTTTGCAAATGGCGGAATTTAACAATAAATTTACTGCTATTGAGGCAAAAATTAAAATCTGCGATGATATCAACATTAAAGTCATGGAGACCAGGTCTGAATTGGAAGTCTTTAAAGCTTCAGAAAATGAGCGACATGAATTTCTAATAGAAACTGTGGATAGTCTAAGTAATAAAATTGAGGTTATGGAAAAAAAATGTGTCACCGAAACCAGGAAAAAACGGGAATTCGAAAATCAACTTCAAGTCCTTGAAAATAAGCTGGATTACCAAGAGCAGTTACAAAAATCAGCTAATATGGAAATCAGAGGTATTCCTGAGTCACAAAATGAAAATCTTCTTAACATATTGGAGAAAATTGCCATGGTCACCAAATGCAGTTTTAATAGATCGGATGTATGTACTATTTATCGTATCCGGCACAAGAACTCTGAAAATAAACCGAAGCCGATCATTGCAAAATTCATTACAAACGAGCTAAAAAATTCCTTCATCTCTAATTTTAAAATGTATCTCAAGAAATGTAAAACAAATGGCGAAACCTTAACTCTTTTTGACATTAGTTATACTGGTAAAACAAATGCACCGGTTTTTATTTCTGATGATTTGACTAAACGCTCAAGAGAACTACTATGGAACGCAAAAAGAATTGCCAAAGAAAAATCATTTAAATACTGTTGGGTAAGTGCTGGGAGGATTTATTTAAGAAAAGGGGAAGGCGATAAACCAATCCTCATTAAAAATAATGCCTCTTTTTTAGATCTATAATTTCAGTTATTTTATCTAGATGTCCGCTTTTATCTTTAACTACTTATGGTTTAAACAAATTAACCCTTAATATTATATTAGTCTACACTTATTATGATTATTTGGAATTTAAGTTTAAATTTAATTATATTATAGATTTTATTATTTTTTATTTTTTAATTTTTAAAATTAGTAATGTATATATTATTCTATTTTTTAGCACACAAGTATTGCCGCAGTTTGGCATTGTCAGAGATATTTTGAATATTAGTTTAATCTTAACGACTATTTTAAAAACTACCTACTTATATTCATACCCTACATCGAAAATATTCTTGATCTGCATTGGTTGTGATATGATATCGCTCTACAAACTAACTAAAAGTCTTAACAAAATGTTGCTAAAACTGCTTATCAAAACTATAATGATTACTGTTGTATTGCAATGGATTACATGAATTTTTTGAATAATAGTACTGAAAACAGACACGTCACATCAAACGTATTGTTGTGCAGAGAGATTATGTCCGAGGGTGATACAGTCAAGTGTCTATGTCTAAATATTAGAAGTCTCAATAAAAATTACGATCAATTTATTATTCTATTAGAGCGTCTCCAAATTGACCTAGATATTCTAATACTCACCGAGACCTGGAATGGACACTACTTTAGGGATAAGCACATTCCTGGATATGAATGCTACCACACAACGCTAAACCACACTCAGAATGATGGTGTGGTAGTGTATATACGAGAAGGTTTTAGTTATATGTCTGTCCAAGAAATTAATCTCCCTGAAGCAAATTGTCTACAGGTTAACATTGATATTGATAGAACTCTACTCTGTGTATATAGGAGTCCATCCAATAACAATATCACAAATTTTATAAAAAAATTAGACGGGGTCTTAATTGAAAATCGAAGCGTAAAGAATTTAATACTTTGTGGGGATCTTAATATTTCAATAGAAGGGAAGGCAAACATCCAAGCTGACCAATATATCAATCTTCTAATGCTACATGGACTCCGCCCAGAGGTTGTCCAGCCAACGCGAGAATTCAATAATAGTAGTACTTGTATTGATCATGTTATGATTCGCTCTAAGAATACGATTTCCACGATCATCTTCCAAAACTCTATTACAGATCATTATACAATATTATTTAAAGTAGGGAAATGGAGGAAGGAGGCTGAACATAAACATGAATTCACAAAGAAAACTATTAACTACGATAATATATTAAAAGACATTAGCAGTCACGACTGGTCTCCTGTTCTCTCTCTGCATAGTACGGATGAAACATATCGGGCATTTATCACTTCGTTAGGTCAAATAGTAAATAAAAATACGTCAATTGAAACTTTTAAAATTAGACACAAACACAAAAAACTAAAGCCTTGGATCACTAAGGGTCTACTCTTTTGTATTCACAAACGCGATAAAATGCACGCTACCTTAAAAAAGCGACCGGATGACCTCATTTTAAAACAAAAATTTACGCGGTATAGAAATATATGTAAGAATTTAATTAAATTAACGAAGCAAAGATTCTACAAAACGCAAATTTCAAACTCGAAAGAAGACCCTCAGAAAATATGGGAAATAATAAAAGAAGCATCAAATTCAAAAAATAAAAAAACTTCGTCTTTGTCCAAAATCCAAATCGAGGATGAAGTTGTTACCCTGCAAAATAACACTAAAAAAGTGCTAAATCACATTAATAAACACTTTTGTGGCGTGGGTCCTATGTTAGCCAAAAAATTTGTCACGGATGAAGAAATTGATTCATGTAATGATACTGGTATCTACCAGGCCTCACTATATCTCAGACCGACTAATGCTGCTGAAGTCACGAAGATAATCGAAAGCCTAAAGAATAAGTCAGCAGCAGGAAATGATGAATTAGGGTCCCATATATTTAAAATTACTAAGTCATATATAAGCGTACCCATCAGTCATATAATCAACGTTAGCTTTAGAAGTGGTGTATTTCCGAGCGATTTGAAAACTGCTAGAGTAATACCAATTTTTAAGGGGGGTGACAAACTGCAGGTGAATAATTATCGACCTATTTCAATACTGAATACAATGTCGAAAATTATTGAAAAGGTGGCTAAATTAAGATTAATGAAATTCTTAGGAGAAAACGCTATTCTGTCAGACAATCAATTTGGCTTTAGAGAAGGCCTAGGGACATCAAACGCCATCTCAGCCTTAACAGATTTTCTTGTACAAGGCATAGACAAGGGAGAAAAGTGCCTGGCAGTATTTTTAGATTTGGCGAAAGCCTTTGATTCGGTGCCTCATAATAGGTTACTACAACAATTAAAAAAAATAGGCGTAGCGTCATCCAGTCTCCAATGGTTTCAGAGCTATTTAACTAACAGAGTCCAGTTTGTGTCGATTCTTAACCACTTTAGTGACGCTGAACCACTAACCTATGGGGTTCCGCAAGGAAGCGTCCTGGGACCCATACTTTTCCTCACTTATATAAATGATCTTTGCCAGTTACCGACAGCAAAAATAATTTCATATGCTGACGACACTGTAGTTATCTTTAAGGGATCAAATTGGGACAGTACTCTCACAAAAGCAAATTTGGGCATGAATGAGATTCGTGATTGGCTAGAAACTGCAAAACTAACACTAAATGTGAGTAAAACCAGTTATATGACTTTTAGCCCTACTAATAGGGGTCAGCCAACAGTAAATCACCACGTAACCATTCACAAATGTCACTCTGAAACCTCGTGTAATTGTGCACCACTAAAGAGATCCCCCACAGTCAAATATCTAGGCATTGTAGTTGACAATAAATTGCGATGGGAAGAGCAAGTCAATGCAGTGTCAAAGAAAGTGAGAACCCTTGGTTATACTTTCAAAGAGTTGAGGAGTGTTCTGGATCGCAGGACGCTAACCATAGTGTATTTTGCATTATGTGAAACCCTTATTAACTATGGTATAATTGGGTGGGGTGGGTGCTGCAAAACCCTCCTGACGCCACTTCTAACAGCGCAAAAATGTATTTTAAAAATCATGCATCGCAAACCATATCAATATTCTTCTAAGGAACTCTTTAAAGAAGCTCAGGTTTTGGATGCTAGGTTATTATTCATTAAAACTGCACTACGTTGGGTTTTCGTGGCCAAACAAAATAAATCTTTTATTATTACGCACACGAAACCCACTAGACAACTCCTGAGTGATAATTTAAATGTACCTAGGATGAAGACGACTTTCGGACAGCGACACTACTCTTTCATAGCTACAAGACTCTATAATAAATTAAGCAGTGACATTAAAACCAGCCCCAGTTGTCATGTGTTTAAAAGCAAAATAAATAAATGGCTGGTGCAAGAAGAGCGTTTATCTATCCATGCCATGATCGATGTAGTAGAATAATTTGAAGTTGACTTAACATATATTGTGTATATATGTATGTATGTGTGTATATGTATATTCTAATGTATTTAGTATTTCTATTTCCTATATAATATTGTAAACTTTATTATTATATTTATTTATTATTATTATATATATTTTAAAATTATTATTATTATTATTGTGTTTGGTTGGTTCAACGACCCTCGTTTTAAATGTAAAAATACAAATTGCTTGCCCTGGAACGGGTATATCCCAGTTGGGCAGCACTAGCCAGTGAATGAAAGAGGAAAGTTTTTGCCATTTGTTTTAATATTATATTTATTGTAAAATGGTTAATTTAATAATTCCAATAAAAAAAAATAAATAAATAAATAAATGTCCGCAGACTACCTCCTGCGAGCACTTCCCCTGGGTGTGCCCGAAATTGTGACAGCGGAAACACCTTACCGCCCCGATGTAGTCACGCACTCTGCAAGAGTCCCAGTCCAGGAACACTCTCCCCTCCGCCACAAGCACCGCTCGCACCGCCGGGTGCACGATCCAAACACTTTGGACGACAGGGCCGTCCCTCTGGCCGAACGCGAACGCCCGGCGGGTCGAGCCTAGCGCAGTTGATTTATCCACCGAGCAGCGGCCCTCGAGGTTCTGCAACCAAATAAGCTCCTTTATCTCTCCTTCCTTTATTTCCCGCGGAATGTCGTGGATAACAATCCGCGGAAATCGACCCTGCGGTTCGACGGCCCTCAGCCCCGCACCGCGAAGTTTCTCGCCCGCGGCCTTCACTCTTTCCAGACCCCCAGGAGTAGAGGTCTGGACCAGCACGCCGGCCCGAGCAACCTTCCTCACAGTGACCGGTCGGAACCCGTCGGCCGCAGGGTCAAGTGCCTTCAAAAGAGCCGCTTTGGTCGACTCCGAGGTGGCTGCGGCATCCTCAATCGCAGGGTAAATAATGACCGAGGGCCTCTTAGGAGGCACCTCCCTCATCCGGTTCCCCGCGACCTGTAGGTTGATGCCCCTCTTAAGGGCATCCCCATAAGAGGGCGAGGACGAGCTCGGGGGGGAGGCCAGCGAGGGGGCTGGTCTTGCCACCAGTTCCCTCACCGAGGCCTCCATCGATCTCATCCCCCCCAGGATCTCATCTGCGATCCCGAGCCGCCCGTGGGCGGCAGCGAGATCGCAGGCAAGCCTGGACACCAGGCCCAGGATGCCCGCTGTCTCCCCGGCCAGCCTCATCTTCTGGTCTGCCGTTAGGCGGCAGCGGGTCGGGGTATCCCCCTCGCAGGTGATGGCCGCCATACGGGCCAACGCGTCCTCCACCCCACTTACCGCCAACTTAGCCTCGCTAGCAGGTGGCGGAGTAGACACAGCCACCGCGGGCGCGCGGGAACAAACAGCTCTGGTAGGTGGGGGGGCGGTGGCCCTCGCCCCGACGACCGCAGTGTCAGTGTCCGTCTCCCTCTCGCCGTCCTCGTCGCTGCACTCCATGTTAGCTCTTTTGGCCTTCGGAGGGGTTTTCTTCTTTAGCCTCCTCTTCGCGCGAGTCATCATGGCAACCTCCCCTTCTGCACGGCGCGGCGACGCCGGGGCAGCAGCTCGCTGGGGGGGGAAGGGGGGGGGGGCGGCGAGGTCTCGCCACCACTCCCGGACCTCCCACTCACCCGCGAGGGCACTGGCAGGGGCGGGAACGCCCCCGCGCCTCGCCCAGGGGACACCGCGCCCGAAACCGCCCCGGCCACCGAACCTCGCGGTGAAGTGGGGGGCGGGGGGCGGGGGGCCGGCGGGGGGGACCGCGGAATGCGCGGCGACCTCCCGAAGGGATCGCCTCCCCCGCCCGGATCACTTGCAGCCATCCCCGATTCACGGGGAAAAGTACGAAAATGCGCGCTCGCACTCCGCGCAGGCACTCCTCCTTGCGAGACACCAGCGCCGACGAAACTGCGGCGCTGCTATGCCGGCCACCTACGCGTGTCACGCCTGCGGGTCTGCGGACACGTGCCCAGCGTCGCGCACACCAACCGGCCGGAGCACACCGCGTCGCAGCGAAACGAAAGCGTGTGCGCGCCCCTCTCAGATGAATATAAGAAAACTGTTTCCAGGGGCCAACCCCGGTGGGGTGTAGCGCCGCGAACACTGTCCCAGGTGCACGGACACCCAGGCTATCAGATGTCCTGCAGAAACACTCACTAACCACGGTTACGGATTTTAAATGCACTTTAAAGCGGAGCAGTTCCAGAGACGTCAGTCAGCGGTGACTGCTCAGCCCGAAGTGGCTGGCATTCTGACTAACAGTCGGGGGAGTTTGGAAACTACTGTCTCCTAAAGAGCAGGGGTAGTTGTTGACCTTAGGGCGACTGCTCTTGAAACGACCATCGGCTACCCGATTCCAAGTGAACAGCCGGGCGAAGGATGCCGTGGTTCGCGATAGATTCGGTAGACACCGTTTCACCGCTACGTAAGAGAGAGGACCGCGCAAGCGACCTCGAACTCGTAACCAGTCGGGAGACCGGAATAATCTGGTTGCAACTGGTATTAAGGGCGCGAGAGTCGGCCCGCTGGTTAACATACCTGGCTATCTCGAGGATTAGGCGTTGGCCTCTTACGGGCATGTGGCTGAGCTTGACGGTGGTCTGTTTTGTCCTAAGTCTTCTGCGCTCCCCTCGCGGGAGATAGAACGATCAAATTTCGTTAAAACTTCCTGAGGTAACGGGTTTTCCCGCTGTAATCGACAGCTCTAGTTTAGGTTACGGGTTCACCCGTTGTAGAAGACAACTCATCACGAATCACAAGTACGAATAATAGTCAAAAATGCCATGATTTTCTACTATAAACTAAGTTATAAACTGAGCGAATCAGGTCATTTCTTTTGCACCATCGTGCACTTATGCGGATTTAACGTTTTCCTGTGTTTTAGACAGTGCTGCTTTAAATAAGTAGCACAATCGGCGTACTAGCTAGCAACAACCTATTCAATATTATTAGCGCCTAACTGTGCGTAACTTGCAAGTTAGTAAGACGTTATTATCGTGTTTAAAAATCTGCCATCTTACTAGGCCGGAAGCCCATTCCATTATGTTATAGGTCATCGGGACATAATGAAAGTAGTCGTAGCTAAGATGAAATTTTCGAATATATAAGTAGTTAGTTGAAGGGTACAGTGGAGTGGGGATGAGATTATAAATTTGAATATTCAAATTGAAATAAAATAAAATCAACTGAAATTTTGAATTCGAGAAATGCCAAATCTTACATCTTTATACAATAGACTATTAATTAAAAAGAACAAAAATGTATTCTACTTTTCGAAAAAAAAAAAAAAACATTCTTTAACACGATGAGGGTGAGATTATTATTAGCGTTTTTAAAGCATATATATAGTTATTAATTAAGCGTCTGGTTTGATCAATACCACCTTTGATTTTTTTGGGTTGGTAATTTCGGAATTATTACAAGTTTTTATGGTGATGTTGATGATGGGTGACAGATTCCCAAAATAATAATGTGCAATAATTATTTTCTATTGTTAATAAAACAATACCAATTTACTGACAAATGTAAGTATACCTTCATATTTTTTGAATAAAATATTGAATGGTCAATTTCTCCCTATGATAAATTTAATCGAAGATATT
Organism: Micropterix aruncella; assembly: GCA_944548615.1. NCBI lineage: Eukaryota > Metazoa > Arthropoda > Insecta > Lepidoptera > Micropterigidae > Micropterix > Micropterix aruncella. The sequence goes on from OX155966.1 coordinate 6,070,733, forward strand.
TTGAATATATTTAGAATTTTGATGTAATATAAATTTATTCAAAGGTTTTCAATTGTATTCATATGGAAACAACGAATGAATTTTCTCTCAACATTTGCAGACTCTTTGATTTCTGAAATCGTCCACGCTTGTTTGACATTATAAACAAGATAACACGGATTACCGCCTGAAGTCAGTAAACTCGACGTTTCGGCGATATTGCAACCGCCATTGTCCAGGGTACTGGACTGTTCAGGGTCTACCCTTCCGCCGAAACATCGGGTACTAAAGCAAATTGGTTTTATTTTGTTATTTGATATCTCTCTTGAAGGACATACGGTACCTATATAATATAGCTTTCTTTTAATTTTTTTACCTTCATTTTAGGCGAGAGTTGTATCTTCTTCATGCCTGTTATAACGCTTTCACAATATGCAACATTCGTAGCCACGTCGAAACACTGGTTCCCGTCTGATCACCGAAGATAAGCAGCTTCGGGCGTGGTCAGTACTTTGGGGTGACCGCATGAGTACTGCCACGTGATGTTATGAAATCTGGCCGCCTGTAAGACAATTGTAGTTAGGCATTAAGGTGGACCATTATTACCGTAACGAGTATTGAAGAAGTATAAATACTTGATTTGCTGGTAACTGAATATTGCATTGGAGTACTAAGACGTTTGAGTATTTCCACCAGCTGGGTGCATAAGGGCGAAGATTTTAAAATCGTATCGGATAATTTTGACATCAATACCTATGAAGTATTAAGTAGGAGTTACTAAAATAACTTATTGAAGACAGAGGCGCTGTAGAGCGTGCTTTCAGTAAGTCTAACTCTAACAAAACTGTACAGCGTCATTAGTTTATTAGCAGATTTTTGCGAAATGGCTAGCAGCTCCGTCATTTCCATACAGTTTGTACATGCATAACCCATTGTGTCAAATACTTACCAAACATGTTAGCTTTACTATTAGACGTACAATAAAATTCCTGGTATATATCTAATCCTTTCTGACGGATTCCTGAAAATTCCTGGTATATATCTAATCTATTCAAAAAGTACCCAACCTTATTTCTTTCCCATAAACAAATGCGACTATTCAGTTAAACACCATTCCAGAAGATAAGTTTCAGATGCATTACACTATGGTGGTTCCACCATAGTTGAAAACACTGAGATTACTAAGGGAACTAATTTGTATGAGATTGTAGTATACTTTTTTTGTATGTCCTGGAAATCGGGCATTATTTTGGTGGTTTTTTACATGTATGTGAAAATCGGCACTTCGAACCCCACTCTCCCCTACTTCTGCCGGCCGAGAGAGGTCACTTATCGATGTTATTTATGAAATTATTAATTAGATGTAATCAGTCCTTGGCTACTTGCCGGGAAAGTGTTGGGGTGCCAACCGATTTTTTTTCGTCGTATCAGCCAACACTTTTATTTTATAATATTCACATATTAATAATTAGTTTGACTGATTTTTGAAAAAATCTCAATTATTTTGAGGTCTAAATTAAGAAAATAAAAGTTTTTGAAAAAATACCAGCGTATACTACAATAGAAGGTGTATACATTATTTTGTTGAGTATTTTTTGTGGCATCTGGTTAGTTTTCAATATATAAATGCACGAAATAAAAAAACGTTTTCGAAGAATAAGACTTAAGTTTGAGGCCCATTTATTTATTTAACAACCCAAACTGTACGGTTTTAATTCTGAATATTACTCATTTTGTATTTTTTCCTGTTGTATGTTTACTTTAAGAATCAAAAATGTTAACATCTCATCAAAAAACCGTTACTCGTAAATTTTTGAACACGGGTCTTACAATGTTTCATTAGTTTTATTAGTGTGCCCGATGACGAAGTATACACTACCTTGGGCGCTCTACCTACGTCGACTGCCTAACTGCGCCGTGTACTTCAACACGTCTGTCTATCTATCAGCAGTTTTCATCACATCGATGGCCGAAAGCCGCCGCATAAATTAATGCACATTACGTACGATAAAAAAGCGGAATATTATTTGCATTTCTCAACAATGCAATTGCATTGCGTGCCCCCGTTGTCGGGTAGGAGGCATTCGTGATACAATTATTTCGCCCACGTGGTCAATTATTAAAATAATGAAGTTAATAAATTATTAACCTGTCGCATTTTGTATGATAATTTCACCTCTATCAGATGCAGACATACACTTGATTATTATGTTAGGTATTCATATTACTTTCCCGGCCCAACAACTGGCCAGGAGGGAAAGTATTTTGAACGCGCAAAAAAAAAATCGAACGGATGCGGAGATATCTATTTTGAGCCTGTTTGTGTGTTTGTCTGTGTTTAGGTAGCGAACGGTTTCGTGCAGCTTGGGCCACAAGATTCAATTTGTTCTCGGATCGGCTCAACTTACGATTCAGCTCCGACTTAAAAGCCTCCTCGTGCGGAAGGCTACCTCGGGTAAGACTCCCACGTCTCAGCCCTCACAAGCTGGTGGACCGGTTTCTCTGGTGGAATTGCATCCGGCGCTACTGGACGGTTTGCGCACCGTTCGGCGACGCCAATCGATTGTGCACTCTGACTAATTACTGAAGGAGTCTGGAGACTATAGATATATACTGTCTCCTAAGCAGCGGGGGTGGATGTTGACCTGTTCTCATGCCACTCTTGAAATGACGTTGGCCAACTCGATCCCGTGTGGTTACACACTCGTTAGATTGCGCTCACTGGTAGAAACAGTTAGAAAGTCAAAGCATTTAAGGTGAGAAAAACAATGTTGGTTGGCAAATATCATTAGGAATGAAACACTCCAAGAAAAGAGAAATGCGTACTTTAAATTAGTTCAACAGCTTTACATTCCGGTTCATAAAGTCTTAGCTGCTTACATGAGCAGCCACAGTTACGCGCTAATATTATAATAAATAATTCATATCAAACAAGTAAATTTAGCAGTAAATAAAGCACATTCCAGTGCCCGCATATTTAATGAAGATATATATACTCGTGTAAACTTCTTGGGGTTGAAAGTGTTTAAATGCGTCTTCGGTAACTGCTTAATGGCTTTTAAGGGTTCCTTAGACGGTCAATATTGCTTGTCAAGCACGTTTTTCGTGCCTGACAAGCAATTTTGATCGTCTAGAACTAAGCTTGATGACTTGATAAGCAAACTACGTGCTGTGGAAAATGCTTGATGGAAATTTATATTTTTGCAATGCTTGTCAAGCTTGTTGACCGTCTAGAGGAATCGTTATCAATCTATCGTACGAAACAAAGAAACAAAACTATTTTTCCATGATTTTTGAGAATACACGGAACTTTAAGATTAGAATTAAGAAATTTTTGCATTAAAAATACTTTGGTTAAAAAAAAACAATTCTTCTGGCCTGTCTATTAGGAAATTATTTTATAATGTACGTCGTTCCATCCTCGTAATTTATAGGGGTATTTGCTTTGAAAGACTCTTCCAGGAAAGTCCCTGAAAGCTACCTCCTATCTATCCTATTCGCTATGTTGTTTCTACTTACCAACAGGTAGCACTAGCAGCACAGTATACCAGACAGTAGCTTCTCTTAGAACAAAATTTAAATCGAAGCAAGTGAAGTCAGGAATCATAAGAACTACCACAAACCGTAATATGATTACTCGTCTTCTTCATGAATCATCATCCCGGCCACATTCACGGTGCCCCGGCGACGCAGATGCTATTATGCTACCGATTTGTTCTGAGAATACCATATGGCGTCGACTCGTAAATCTACACAAATAGTAATACTAAGGGCGGACACAATTTGCGCGAACAGCGCGTCACAGCCCACGGCGCCGTAACTATGGGCCTAAGGACACGACATGACTTACCCTTGGCCCCACTTCCGTCGCACCCTCTTCCCGCATTGCCTTGTTAGGTTCCCGCATGAGTGAACTTACTGGGTGTTATTATACTGTGCTAGCAGTGCTTACTTTGTTGAAAATATAGTTACTTTATACTATTGTATAGCTAGGTTATACTACTTTATAGCTACCTTAATACTAATTGTCTATAACAATTATTTACAAAGTATTTTTTGCCATTTATGTCTACCGCTTATCTAAATATCTTACTTATAAAATACATGGTGCTTACAAAATCGAAGACTGTCTTTGTTGTTTGACATTATAAATAGGATATAAACGAATTTACCGCTTGAAATTTGTAGCACCCGACGTTTCGGTCTAGTTGCAGCCGCCGTTGTCTAGGCTAGACTGAAAGAGCTTTCAATCCGTTGTTCCGCGGGTAGGCCGCATACCACTGCCGCCACTGCGAGCCCGGCCCTCCACCACCGTTATAACCTACGCAGTGGCGGCTGCGGTATGCGGCCTACCCGCGGAACAACGGATTGACAGCTCTTTCAGTCTACCTTAGACAACAGCGGCTGCAACGTCACCGAAACGTCGGGTGCTACAAATTTCACGCGGTAAATTCGTTTCTATTTTATTTATAATAGTGCTTACAGTTAATCACTCTAATTTTAATGTAAATAAATATCTACCGAACTACCGCTACTCTATAAGGATTTTAAATTACGACTAATTAACGTGACTTCCTGGTATAAAACTAGGCATAAAAAGATTTGCATTTTTGGTCAATATTTAAAAAAAGTTTGGCATATTTCCTGCGGTTTGCGATCCCCTCCCAGTGACCGACAAGTATGACAAGTAGACGACGCACCCGCAAATGAAAAAAAAGTAGCTTGATAAGCTTGCTTACGGCTCCCTAGACGGTCAAAACTGTGTTACATGCTTGACAAGCATGCTTAAAGTGTCATTAAGCCACGTCAAGCGTTTCTTGTCAAGCAAGTAAGTGCTTGACCAGCAATTTTGATCGTCTTGTGAGCCCATTAGATATATTCAGTGTTGGTATCTGAACGATAAGCCATTCAAGAGGTCTCTCTCTGAATATAAAATGAAATAAGATTTATTTTTTGATTTCGATGTTATTTGTGAAAAAATATGTTTTTGGATATTAATGTATATTTTTAATACAAGACTACTGTACGTGGACAACTGATTTGAAAGTCATTTACAACAGTTTTGATTTAGGCCTTTGCTGGTTATTCGAAAGCTACAGAAACGTTAAAACACCTTTCTTGGTCACCAAGCATAAATAAAATAAGTCGTAGATGACTTTTAACACAGTTTTCATGAAGGATAATATCTTGTGCCAATAACTTTATAATATCCCAAAACAAGTTCTTACAGGAAAAAGGCATAATAAACAAATAATTTTCTCGGTGATTTATTTATTTAGCTAAAAAATGTATAGCATATTTCATTTTTATGAAAAAACATGGTCAAACAACACTAGTATAATAATTATTCATATATTACAAATTACCATTTAATACAAAGCACCTAATTAAACAGAAAATATTATTTAAAAGAAGTTATTATTATTTAAAAAAGAAAACATTGTTTAAAAGAATGTTCAATTTAAATTTTAAAGAGAAATAAAAATGATAACAAGCATATTCAATTTATCAGTATAAATACCATGTGGTAGGGAGAGGGGAGAAAATGTAGGATCGATATGTTAAAAAGTAGTAATGAATATTTGGATACAAGGTAGATATTAGTTATATTACTATATGTAATATATTAATACATCATAATAGTGCGTAGCTTCATAAACCGTTAGATACTTTAGTATTTCTAAGCTTTCTTCAACTGCGTGGAGGAAAGGCTATTTGAATAGCCTTCTCTCATTTAACCTACCTTTGAAAGAACTGAGTAACCATATAATGGTGGAGTTGCTGAAGTCGCTAGTATTACATCTTGGCACATGAAAAACGAGAAACTTGCGTACTTCTGGGGGGGATTTTTTTGGAATTCCGCTCTGTTAAAGCTGGACAGTCTATTATGCTATGCAGAATGTAATAAAGGAAAGACATGTCAACTAGCGTCCGTCTATTATAGAGCGGTTCAACCTCAACGAAATCCACATGCCCGTAAGAGGCCCGTAAGAGATAACCAGGTGGGTCACACAGCGGGCTTACACTCACGCCCATACTTCCAATTCCGACCAGATTACTCCGGTCTCTCGATTGGTTACGAGTTCGAGGTCGCTTGCGCGGTCCTCTCCCTTACGAAGCGGTGAAATGGTGTATACCGAATCTATCGCAAACCACGGCATCCTTTGCCCGGTTGTTCACCCAGGATCGGGTAGCCGATGGTGGTTTCAAGAGCAGTCGCCGTAAGGTCCGCAACCACCCCCGCTCTATAGGAAACAGTACTGCTTCCAGACTCCCCCGACTGTTAGTCAGAGTGCACAATCGATTGGCTTACGGCGCACGGTGCGCAGACCGTCCAGGAGCGCCACAAGATTGATTTCTAGAGGAAACTAGCCCTAAGGCCAGAGTCCTACCCAGGCTCGCACTTCATGCGTGGAGGCCGCCGGATTGGTGTTGACCCGTGAGTGTGACCAACCCTGAACAGAATGGGTCTTCGTGGCCAACTCAGCAAGGAGACCCATTAGCTCCCATTAGTCTTGAACAACACGTATTATTATTGTGATTTTACGAATATTGATATGGTAAAGAATTACGTACCTATTTTCTTTTTTCACCCTATCGCATCTATGCCGTTTCATCGATCACCTGATTATTTCAGTATTCATCTTCAATCATCTATATACCTCTGAATCAGACACTCCCACATAATCATGTACTCATCCAATATTGAGGAATACATCAATCTAACTTAACAATAAACCTCAACCCTCTACTGCGAATTTTACTGGAATTTATAGGCCCAATAATTTAAAATCAAAAATAATCAATCAGACCAAGTAATAGAAGGAACTTGAGTTGTTGATGCAGTTTCTTGTAAGTCCTAAATTTATAAATCTTAAACGCGGAAGTCCTCTCAATTTAAAAAAAATATATATTGTCTACATTATTTTATTAAAAGACTAGATGACCCGGTGAACTTCGTACCACATAAAATTGATTTGATTGTAACTCTTCATAAGCGTTTATTGATCCTAACCAACCTTCCTAATCCAATTCATTGAAATCTATAATATGGTCGAATCCATGTAGGTACGATTTGAGTTTCGTTGGTGATTAAATGAAAGTCGTTTGTAATTATAATAAATTCAATTTATTTAATTTACATGATGAAATATAAATGATTTTTCGACTTTTCCGACTTTTTCGGCTTTTTCGACTTTTTTGCATTTTTCGACTTTTTCGACTTTTCCGTTTTTTCGACTTTTTCGAGTTTTGCGACTTTTTTGACTTTTTTGGCTTTTTCGACTCTTGACTTTTTCGACTTTTTCGATTTTTCGACTTTTCCACTTTCTGAAATTTTACACAATCGCACGGAATGAATAACAGTTATGGATGGCGCAGCTGTCAAACAATAGGATCGCCGCGAATGCGATTTATTGAAAGTGCCCAAAATGACCATTACGATTTTTTCGATTTTTAGTTGTTTCTTTAAATTTTTCCTAAATATTTTTTTTTGTAAACCACCCCTGAATCAAGGCAAACAAAATAAAAAAATAATAATTCAAATCGGTCTAGTCATTTTCGAGATCTTACGAGACTAACGCACGGCGATTCATTTTTATATATAAGATAAAAATAAATCAAACTTGGAAAGAAGATTATGCAGCTTTATCTTTTAAGAGACTTTATAATGTTAACAAATATATTCTGATACATTTGATATATCGCCATTGCGATTAATAAATACGTTTATAAATGCAATGCCGGGAATGGAAGAGCGCATGCCATAACAGCGTTACCAGGAATGTACTGATGAAATTATACAGCAGTCTAAAAAGTCGTAGTTATCTTACCCATTTCAAAAAATAATACGTACCTTATTTTTATATGATGTGCAATCAAGTTGATAGATCTTCCGATCGTACACCTTACAACTGCCTAACTATTTGAGCAGTTGAGATTGGACAGCTGAGTTGATATTGACAGCTGAGTTGATATTCAGTTGAGATTGGACAGACAATTGATTCGGACAGCTGAGAGGGTGTCAATTTCTACGAATGAACCCGCTACCCCAGGGAGTTCTAACTACTATTGCCAACCTTTCTCCCGTGAGATCAACGCAAAGACTGTGGAGTAACACAATCCACAGTCAAACTATGACTATGCCATCAGCAGAAAGATTCCAACGCCTTACCGCAAGGCACTAGGAAGTGTCACCCAGTGTGGGCCTCCTCGCGCCCTTTCTATCAGATTTGGACGAATTTCCCCATCAGTCTGGTCGCAGATTTGAGGTCGCTTGCGTCGCATACGAATCGCGTCGAGTCGCATATCTATGGATGCGGCTTTATTAATTGCTCTTATAATTGTCTTTTGATCAATAATAAAAGGTACGCTTCAATTCCATGTATAATAATGAAAACCAGATATACCTCGGTTAATCGTTTATTAGATATAATATGTCTGAGGCTATAGAAGATATGCATCTTCTTCTTACTCTCTTTGCGAGATCATCTAAGTCCATATTCTACCTTAAAGCAACAACTATAGTGACCTCTAGATATTTCAAATTTCTAGCTTTAGTTGTTATTAGATACCCTTAGAGTTTTTTCCGGCGTTTCCCGTCTAATTTTCTACCACAAGTCGCCGGCGTCCCCCAAGGTAGTGTTTTATCCCCACTCCTCTTTTCTTTATTCATTAACTCAGTTACCAACTCCATTAAAGCAAAATATCACCTCTATGCCGACGACGTCCAAATATACTCTCACTTTCGCCCGGTAGATATTGATACAACAATTGCTGCTGTAAATGAAGATCTATCGATGATATACGAGTGGTCCAAAGCACATGGATTGCTCTTAAATCCTTCCAAAACGCAGGCTATTATCATCGGTAGCAGTTACTTTACCTCGAGGATTAATATAAATGAAGTCCTGAAGATCTGCATCGGTGCGGATGAGGTCCCTTTCAGTTTCGAGGTTAAAAACCTCGGTATCCATATGGACGACAACCTCTCATGGCGGCCACATATTCGAGAAATGCGACGCAAACTCTTCGGCCGATTTCATTCGCTGAATAGGCTGAAAAATATCCTCCCGGAGGAGAGCAAGACTACGATTTGTCAGTCTGCTCTCCTTCCCCTTCTGGATTATGGAGATGTCGCATTTCTCGACCTCACAGAGGAGTTATCCACCAAAGTTGAGCGTCTCCAAAATGTTTGCATTCGGTATATCCATGGCCTCAGAAAAATTGACCACATCACGGAGTACAGAGAGAAGCTTCACTGGCTGTCGACCCGGGAGAAAAGAGACATGCGAGTTCTCTGTATGCTTTTCAAGATCTTGGATGGCGTCGCTCCCAATTATCTTACCGGCAGATTTACTGCACTATCGGCTCATGAACGCCCTCTGAGATCAAAAAACAACCTGCTACTCTCTATCCCTAGTCACAGCAGTGACTTCTTCTCATTCTCTTTCACCGTGTATGGAGCCCGTCTTTGGAATGCTTTGCCGAAAAATGTGAGAACCGCGCCAAGCATAACAACTTTTAAAAACAGACTCAGAGAGCATTTGAAATCCTCCAGATAAATTCCCTTTCCTTTCTTATCCCCCTCCTTTTAAAACTTTAGCGTCCTTATAGGTGTTAGATTATTTTTATGAGGCAAATCTGTGCCCACAAAGAGTAAAGTATATACTTCTTTCTATCCTCCTCTATTTTATTTGTCATACTCTTTATATAGGTTAAGTTATGTAGTCTACTCGCAAATAATGTTCTTACAATAGTATAGGTTAGCTCTAAAATATTGCCCGCAGGCAATAAGCTCGCCTTTTCTTAAGAATAAAGAGTTTTATTATTATTATTATTATTATTATTATATCAGTCATCGAATACTTATGTATACCAATATTCATGGCGATCGGTTGAATGGTACAGAAGTTAAAGTTGATGTGCTGCAGCGCTATATAGTTGCGAGACACCAAATTGGATAGCACGAAATGCTATCTGTGCTCAAATATCTATGTGTACCAATTTTAATTGCGATCGGCTGAACGGTATGGAAGTTGATTTGATGCAGCGCCATCTAGTGGCTAGTTACAACAAAGCGGATAGCATAAACACTTTCATGAAAATATAAATATATCTGTCATTTTACATGATGATCGGTCAAACGGTGTAGATCTACGAAAATCTTTGAAACCACTCCCGGTAGCCAAACTTGCGTTTCTATAGTACTAAGCCATCCAGGGATACAAATACTATAACTGGTATTATTGTCATAAAATGGTGAATTTTGGCTCTCGCCTTAGGATAACTGAAATTGTCAATAACTTAACTGTAATTTAAATATCTACATCAGCAACTATTAAGCGCTATTAACGTCTATTAAGTGTCTTTAAATTAAATACGCCATAAATTGCAACGTTTAGTGAGTTAAGCCGCCATTTGCAGCTTTCTAAGCGGGGAAAAAGATGGAGGGGCGGTTTTAGGCCACTATTATAACAAGCCATGCTCACAAAGCAACGAATGTAGAAATTCGAAATTCAATTGGACAATAACTCAAAGAAATATAACAGCATTAGAAGGTTACCATTCTTTGAACTGTTTAAAGCATTATATTTTAAGGATCATATTACTGAAATTTACAATATTTATGTTAGTTAAATTCGTTTGTAAATGATAAATAATTTCATTAACCCTTAACCAACTACCAGCGGTCAACATGACCGCGACGATTGTTTATGCTTTGATGACACGCACCGAGTAGAGCGGCGAGATAGTAAATTAGTACTCGGCCAAGACAGTAGGGTGGGCGAGTAGGTGTTTACACACATTTTGCTTCCCGGCGAGTCAGTGCGTCGAAATGGATAGAAATAAAACTTTTTTTCCGGAAAACTAATACCGCTATTAATAGAGGAATTAATAGATTGTATTTTACAATATATAGAGGAACACCAACTAAATTTATACAAGTTATATAATTTATAGACTTATATAAATTTATCTGTCGTTTCGTGGTCCCACTTGTTGGTCATTTTTAATTTAATAAAAGAAAAAGCACAGTTAATTCGCTAAATAAACTACGGCGAAATTCGGCAACAACAACAGACGACGCGCAGACCCCAGCGCGAGCGAGTAGCGAGTGGCGCTCGGCATGGGTTCATACCTGCCGAGTGGGTGAGCGAGACAGTGTGGGGTATGCTGAAGGGAGCGCTGGGGTGGGCACTCGGCCTATTAAATAAAACGAGGTCCGAGTGACTGTCTCGCCACTTTGCTCGGCCGAGTACTCGTCAGAGGGTACATACCAACCGAGCACTCGGCCGAGAGCACTATCTCGCCACTTTACTCGGCGCGTGTGATAAAGGCATTAGATCCGAATTTCTCGGCTGGTGTGCAACGCACCTAGTGTGCGTCCATGTAGCTTTCTACTCTTTCTCTCATTTAGTGCCATACTTGCGCTCTTCGAGTGTGTACGCATGGGAGTTTATACCGGGTAAGTAAAAATAAACGCATAGCGGTCACTGTGACCGCACGTAGGTTGTTGCGTATTTTTTCTCTGTTTATTTATTTTTATTGATTAAATTCAAAAAATAATTTAAAAGAAGAACAAATACAAAAAAGGCTTTAGGAAGAGTTGCAAATGAGAAAGGGATGCCAAATAAGGATTGTAGCGACATGGAACCCGATATGCTCAAAGAGGATTGTGAATCTAAATCTCTAAGCAAAACTACCACAGATTATATACCACAGATTGAGCATTGATCAAAGTACAAACAGGCGATGATAACGTACTACAATTAAACGAAAATCGAGTTGATTTGTCCAATCAAAGGTGTTTAAATTATTCCACGACTCGTCGAGCACGAACATTTGCCTGGCCAGATTTTTACAGAAAACTGGACATTGTATACACCTTTCAAGTGCTTATATGGTGAGACTAAACAATCAATCGTAGAGAACTGGAAGCAGGTTCAAGTTTATAAATAAATTGCGGAACAGCTTACAAGGCCACACTTAGAGTGCCGAGAAAAAATGAACCTATTCAACAAGATTTCAAAAATTCTATTCGCCGTATTCCTCAGATCGGAGAGCATATACAAAGCAACCGTAATTCAGATAAGCTCGAAGTGCGTAAGACGTGTTTAACTTGTGATCCTAAAATGAGACCTAAGTCATTCCATTTTTGTTTTATATGCAAGGAACCAATCAGCATCGAATGCTCCAAAAAATGCCTAAACTACCTTAAAAATTCTAAGTGTTTAGGTATGTAATTTTTGGAAACTATTGTTATTATTGTCGATTTATATGTTTCACTCTGTAGTATAATTAC